>APFE030972190.1:6300-17242 GCA_000404065.3 Pinus taeda
TTTTTTTTATTTTGACTGAGATGAGCAAAATTTCAACTTTGGTGACGGACAGACAGCGTTAAACATCATACTGGGCTGTAGAATGAGCCTCTTAGATCAACTAACATGTTTCACTTGTTGATGCATAGACTGCACTTAGTTGTTAGCGTGGCTTAGGAATTGTTATCTCTTGTTGGATATTTTCGTGGTGGATAATTCCTAAGGTTCAATCTTGTTTTCATTTGGGGTTCTTTGTGGGACGTTATAAATGGTTTCAGCAAGATTTTATGATCTTATTTTTAAATCTATATGCAAGAAATCCATTTGTGTGTCTGAATAATGCAATGAAGTACAAATGTAGTGGCATTGCAACTATCCATGTAAGATAAAGCGAGGAGTCAAGTCAATGTCAAGCAGGAAGATGAGTTTTCCCCTTTGATATAGGGTAGCAAAATATTGGAAGACCATAACACTAGTTCACCTTGCCATTCTCTGCTGATGGACATGTTGACTTTCACATGTTAGTTTCACAATTTAAAGGCTGAGGTCAAACTTACCAAAGTGGCATGAGAATTCAAACAGATTAGGCATGGCCACCTATACATGACCAGGTCACCTTAGAAGCAAGACTCCCATGCTAAGTCAATGAGCATAGAAGCTGAGTCAATGCTTCACATACTTTTTGTACGCATGGCTTTAAGAATTAACTTGATCTTCTTATCAAATAAGGCATGGGAGATACCCTCAGAGATACCCACATGGTTATGTTTAAGGTTATGTTTTAGCACAAAGAGTGTTAGCGTAGAAGATGTTGGAAAGTTAAGTGATGACAACAGCATATCTCACACATTAATTCTGGAAATAGCAGTTAAAACTTAAAGAGACCAGTGTACATCTATAAGCAGAATCAACAAATTTATGGGTAAAGTCATGATCAGGAAAGCTGGTAGTTTCCTGTAGAGAAACCAGTGAAACGGCAGCTACAGGGAATGAATATTTAGCAGTTTCTTGTATGTGAAAGTTGTATATAGCTTCAGTTCAGCAAGAAAATGTCCAGCATTCGACCATTGGGAAAAGTATTTTTGTCATCAAACTGCATGCTACAGCCAGCTACAAATCAGTTTAATGATAGTTAACAGCTGTGATTTTGAGGAGAACAAATGACCACTTCAATGATATGCCTGAAAGTCCAGCACTGAGGATTATTTTTGGAGACAGTTTGACAGATGGCAGAGGAGGATTTTGGTGGAAGGATAGTTATTTGGGGCAGAGAGTAAACAGCAAGAAAATCCCTCTAAAACAGAACGAAAGTCATCCAAAGCAGCATGCCAGCTTAGCTGGAAAGCATGTAGAGCTTCTCAAGGATGGGAAATTTCACAAATATTGATGCAGGGATGGTTCAAGCTCTGGCTAACACCCCCAGGTAATTGACCTGGATCACCCTGAAGCTCCAAAGCTTGTAAATCTTGTGCTCAAGGCTTTGGAGGCTTTAACAAGAGCTGCTAGTGCAGAAGTGCAAGTTTCCAAGTCAGAAGACAATTATAAAAAGAAGGCTTTGGTAGTAGAAGAAACAAATCATACCGTGTCCAACTTCATCTTGAGTGGAGGGGAACTACAAGCTAAGCAGAATGAAGTTAATCAAAGAGAGGATTGGCAAGGAACAGTTTTGGGCCAAACAAGTATAGATTGACGAAGGCTTTACAGATTCGCTAAGAGATCAAGTAGCACATTTGAATGAGCATATGGAATGTGATATGAGATTAGAAAGGAGTGAAAATGCAAAAGCTTCAAATGGACAAGAATGTGAAGAACAATGCATTCATGCCTCAAGTATGTTCTTAAATGGAAAAAAAAAGGCTTTTAAGATGTCTGTTGCCAATGAATTCTCAGCATTTGAACAGAGTTCTTGGGTATCTGAGTTAGTTTTCAGTGCATGTTTCCAGTCTACAGGCTCAGAAATATGTGGCTTAATTGGTGTCCTGTGTGCTCAGAGTTAAGCAAGATGATCTAGACTCCTCAACTTGCTGATGAATCTGCTCCCTGCAGCACAATATGCAGGTGAGAGTGCTGCAGAATGGTTTGAGTTACTCTTCAAAACCATAGAGTCTGATGATGCACTGATAAGGAGCATGCAGCAGTAGTTGTTGCAGCTGTTTGTAACTTTTCACTGTAAACATATCTAGATGCACTGTCAACTGAAAACAGTGCATACATAAGGTGGAGGGAAATATAATGCCCCCGAATTGGTACCCAAAATTGTAAATGTATATGTACATATGATACCTAGGATGGTGAGCCAGTACATGATAATTACGCTGCTGAGCCAGGTTCTGCCGAGGCCTACAGGCCAGTATACAGTTATGTTTATGTGTTAAAAGGCCAACGAACCTACCAAATATAACATGTAAACATGCTGAATTCATAAAATAACACAACTGCAGACCAATGGACGAAAAGAATATGGAGGGCAAAGGAAAAGGTAAGGTGGTCAAACCAAGTTATGGTTCCAACTTCCAAAGCCAAATTACTATTACTGTTATAATATTCTTAAAGTAACTTTATGGGATAATGTTATAATATATTATTATCCTAAGCCATAAATAAAAGGTAAAGGGAGCGGGGCAGGGCGTGAATTATCATTCAGCCTTCATTTCCATCAGGGACTACCAAGGGGTCACTGTGGTGCTAGTTTTGGAGAGAACAGAAAGACCCCTAGCTCTTGTACCCGAGGGCCATATGTGGGTCAAGGTACAAGTGCAATTCTCCTTGGGCTACCTTGGAAAACATTGCAGCCGTGGAGGGACAAGTGTCCCTGTTGGTCTGGAGTGGATGCGGATACCCCCAAGGGCAGCTGGAACTCCTTGAAGCCACAAGGCTCTATGACATCCTTGGCCAATCCAAGTCAGAGACTCTAGAAGTGTAAGTGTAATGGCACAGCCTGATGGACTATGGGTGCAGAGAAGGGGATGCACTACGTTGGGTTGTGTGCATCGATGGGGGAGGTGAGATTGTTGGTTTGAGGCTGCTAAGGTTGTGAAATTGTTGGTCACAAAAGTACGAGCCTAGCCCAGTAGTCGATTTCTCTAGATACATAAAAATAAAAGGATACAGAAGCGCAAGATGGAAGGCTTCTATCTATGCAACACTCGTAAAGAGTAATACTAGTGGCCACATATAGGGGAATGATTGATGATGCATGTTGTACAAAGAATGGCCTTCCCCAAAAAGATAATTTTATATTCTACGAATCAAGCATATAGCAGGCCATTTCCATGATGCCCTATTCTTATGCTTAGCCAGTCTATTTTGCTCAAGATAATTATATTTATGTCCAACTAGTGAAGACAAAGTAGATCAAAGGGATTGTTGAGTACAATGATGTCCATAAAATGCGGGAGAACCAAACAGTCTCCTATAAAAAATACAATGCATGAAATATAAAAAGTACAATGCAAGAACATAGAAGATAAAATGTATGAAATGCCCTGACGGAGAAGATCCAAGGGCTAATGGGTCTAAGGATCAGACCCATCTCTCCCAACATCCGAGACTCACTGAAGAACACTGAAGAAAAAAAAAATTCCAAAAAGTTTGTTGCCCTGATGAAGGGCCAGTGGGAGGTGTGGACTGTCCACTAATCCATTGTTTGGGGGAGTTTGCACACCATTGAGGTCTGGAGTACTTAGTCCATCTCTCAGGGACGGATCTGAGACAATTTCGCTACTGAGGTCTCGTCTGACAGGGTGAGATCCCACGAATCCTCACTGGTCTAGAGTTTGGATATGAAAGGGTATCAATCGTTCCCTTTGTGCCCCTGTCTAAAGGTAGTACCCTGAAAAATGTTGTGATCCTCTGTGTGGGGTCTGGTCTGATGGGAGGCTGAAGAATATGCACTAAGAACCTAAGAGCCTCCTGTATATATAGGGCCAAACATCTCTGATCGGGATACCTGAAAAAGTTTGTGAGGGTTTGAGAGTCTCTAAACAAGCAATGGAACCTTCCTCTGACCTCGTAGTAGATAGGGCATCCAAAAATGAAGTGCACCTCGGTCTCTACTTCCTTTAAATGACATACCTGGCAGATTCTATCTGGCCTATCAATCTGGCGATCTGTCTCTACCCGAAGTCTCTAAGAACCCACTCTGAACTGGCCTAGAGGAATGCAAAGAGCATGCATCCAATGGTGAAACATATGCTGGGGTCGAGTAATGAGCCCGTCTCTCAACTCCAAGAAGTGCTCAGTGTAGAAGGCCATCTTTGGGCACAACCATCCCAGATGATTGACCTGGATGAACTGCCTGTAGATGTCCTCCCTGATGATCTTGTTCAACTCTTGTCTAGTAGGTAGAAGGTAACCAGGAGCATCCAAGGAATATCGGAAAGGAGAGAGACGATCCAACTGAGTAAAAAATAAATATATTAGTTTCCAATAGATGACCACAAAGTAGGGTCAATGGGACCATTGAAATGCCATGAGCGGTGAAACTAGTGGAAAGCATTACCAATATACTCGCCTTCCCCATTAATCTGAAGATACCTGATTGGTTGTTTGTGTTGAGCTTCAAAGAGTTTTGAATTGTTGGATTTGCCAAACACATCAACCTTCAATTTAATGGTGTAAACCCATTGAAATCGAGGACAATCAACAAAAAGAGGAAGTACTAGGCTCTCCCAAGACAAATGACAATGAGAACATAAATATCATCGTGAACTAACCCAAGGACTTAGAGGCACACCTTGAGTTGTCCTTTGGAAGGGCTTGAGTCTCAATGATGTTTAGCCATCACACATTCATCAAAAACACCCCTAGGAGGGTTGATCTATGGAAGACTCTTAGTGAGGCTAAGACAACTCATGTCTCAAGGATTCATAACGAATGTGACCTAGACGAAAGTACCATAGTTTATTGTCATCATCAAAACTAGCCTCCATTGTAGTGAATGTATTCTAAACTTAAGATGAAGAAAAAATTTCAAACTTGAACATACATTTCACTTCGTCAAAAACATCAAGAAGCAACAAGTTTGACCACGTCCTATATGTCTTTAACATCCCATCTATTCGGCCAAAATTGGACCTTTTTATTGGAGTGTGTGACACGATAAATAGATAAAGATTTGATCCAACTCCACGAACACAAAGAACATCACTATACAATGCCACAACCAAATATAAGGAGAGTTGAGTCATCACCGATAGTCAATGAGAAGGTGTTTGCGCTTTGTCATCTATCTAGATGTCCCAAAACCTACAATCCATTCAAGTGAAGAAAATGAAGACCATAAACTTATAAAGCAAACCGCACAACAAAATGTGCAATATTGGAAGTACTAACCATGTCTTCAAAGATGTTATTGTTTTTAATCATTTGCTCGGTAACATCTTCAATTTTTTGAAGATGAAGAAGACAAGTTTTGAAAGAATGTCCCTCCTTGTCGTAATCAAAGCACACCCTCTTTCTCTTGGAGGAATTGGGTGCTTCCCCTTCAATCTCGTGAATAAATGAGGACAAGGTAGCCTTAGAATAACAGGCTTAATAACAAGGGGTTAGCTCTCCTGAATTCTTCAAGGTGACTTGATGCTAGATAAGGATCAAAAACCATATATTCTAAAGGAGAAGATATTCTACTACATATAATTCTTTCCTTTATGAGGCATAAGGTAGGTCTTGGAGGTCTCACTACCACAAAGTATATATAAATTAATTTGAGTGGGATGGGCTTTTGGTGGGAGGAAATGTGTCTCGTCAAGCTAGGAGTCTAAAACCAGATTTGTCCAACGGGATCAATGCTTTCTTCCCTGTTGTCCAAACAAGTTTCAGTAGAAAACAACAGCCAGAGACTTAGATTTCATTCAGATGTCAGAGCAGATAGGACTCAAATTTCTTCCCCCAACCTCCGCCAGCAGGATGTCCTCCTTCTGATAGATATTTGAGGAGACTCTGACTGAGAAGGCTGGGATAGACTTCCAAGGACTAGCAAGCATGTGGATTCCAAGAGGGGCTACTGCCAAAGGTTATTTCCTTTGATCCAAAGTACTAGTCTCCATGCTTTACATGAGATTCAGTGGTAGGAGTGGAGTGGATCCCTGCTCTAGGGCTGACCCCAGGATTAACTCTATTATTCCATTGCCAAACAAAAGCACACAATTCAATACGATTAACTGAATTTAATAGCAAAGAGAAATTAATGTTGATGCATGCATTTGCTTTTGCCATATCTGTGATCACACATTTGATAACTAAAGGTATTATGGCTTACTGAACAAAATTGGCATGTTAATAATACCTGTCTTCGGCAAAATAAGTGTGTTTGTTTGAAGGAGGGCAACCAATGCAATGAAGTGAAGACTGAAGTCGCTCTACTTTCTGCATCATTCATAATAAACCCATTAAAATATTGCAAAAAAATATAAAAATACCATCCGCCTTCACATTGTGCAATGTACTTAGCAATGTTTGTACCTTCTTTTCACTCTGAGCTTTTTGAAGCACATACTGAATGTCCTGGGTCTTCATTAATAACAGTTCCTCGTTGGAATATTGCTTTGCACGGCTCCTAAGCAACAAAAAATAATTAACTTTTAACATCTTAAACTTCGTTGCAAGTAAAGCAAGAAAGAATGAAATATTTCCTTACTTTGGACGGTGCACTCCATCAACAGTCTTAGTGTTGATCATCTTGAAATAAAATTCATCGGGGTTTCTAGATGCTGCTTTCTCTTGAAGCCTCTACATTATCAACAACAATCCAAACCATCAGAAGTAAAGACAGTGAAGAAAAGCATACAAACAAAGTAACATATGAACACGCATCAGCAAACGCGTGCCGATATATATAAATTACACAGACAACTGTATCATAAATGAGAGATGTCATTCCGAATCCAAGCCATTTCACAAAAAGAAGATTATGGGTAGTCCTAGATGCAGCTTTTCCAGTTTGCAAACGTTATGAGGAACAATTTCAACCCAAAAATAATTTATCGAAAAATAATATATTACTAATTTTTCATGGCATACCTGGATGTTTTCCTTCTTCTCGTGGTAATCACGAGCCCTGAGTACATAGTCCTTGTGTTTCTCTAGTAACCCAAATTTACTCCTTGCAGTCCTGCATGAACAAAATGCTAATAGTCTGTTTTTTTCTTCATGATTTATATTTCTAGGTTTTCAAAGTTTACAAAGAAATATGCCAAAAAAAACCATATTAT
The DNA here is from genome assembly GCA_000404065.3 of Pinus taeda. Lineage (NCBI taxonomy): Eukaryota > Viridiplantae > Streptophyta > Pinopsida > Pinales > Pinaceae > Pinus > Pinus taeda. The sequence goes on from APFE030972190.1 coordinate 13,491, forward strand.
TGTATTACATTTTCCAAAAGAAATAACTGAGACTGAAAAATCAAAGAAAGAAGAAATACATACGGTTGAGCGCGTTCCTTGTGAGCCCGCCGCTTTACAGCATTTCTTAACGACGACATAATTGAAAACTAGATAACGTAAATCTGCAAAGACAAAACAATTTGAAAATAGAAATCAAAACTTCTTTAGTGTACTCCTCATCGTTGCTGAGTGCCCAGACACACAAGCTAGATAGCATGATTACAGCCTAATGGGACAATAAAGCAATCAGACAATATATGTTTCTAATTAGAAACAAGTTAAACACCAAATTCATATAGTTCAAACCTCAAGCTGTCGAGTCCAGAGTTCGTTGCTGCTATGCAAAATTCAGTTCAGGCTTTAAAGCCCTCTTCAGTGGACCAGTGGGTGAGTTCAAGAGGGCAACCGCTTCAGATTCAACCTTCACTTAATTAAGATATAGATTTCCTGAGCTTCAACCTGATAGGTGAAGGAAAAAGCTGGAGATCGGGAGATTCTTTCAGGTTGTATCTAGAGTTTGGCTTCGAAGCAGGCAACTAACGGGAATTTTCAAAGCCAAAAGATGTCATGAATACTAGTGAAAATCCAGCTGTTTATATTATAATCGATACAGAAATATGGTTCAAAGAACCACAATGGCAATTTTGCCTTCCGACTATACTCCGCTACTTTTAAAAACCGATGAAATAAACAAAACAAAAGCCTAGCGCTGCAGAGACCAGGTTTTTGAGTCGTTGAACGTATTATAAACCCTCCTTCGAAACAAAACCCTAACCCGAATGCTATGGGAAACCGCCACTGCTGAAAGAGAAAGTTACGGTTAGTTGAATGTGGTTCTAAAGTGATGATTACCTTAGTCCAACATTACACATACATTACTGTACTTCTATATATTTCTTTTAAATAATTTAGAAGAACGGTACTTCTACATATATTTTTTTTAAATAATTTGGAAGAACATTAGTGAATACTGATGTTTTTCTTGAAGTAAAAGTTTTTTTAATTTTAAATAGAGTGAGATGTAAAAAATTATAAATTAAATAAATTAATGTATTTTTTAAAAATAATTTAAGAACAACATTGGTGGAAAATTGATGTTTTCCTCCTAGGAGAAAATTCTTTTTATTCTGGGTACGGTTGGATATAAAAACATTAACCTTAGTCCAACATTTACACATAGATTACGTACTTTTAATATAATTTTTTTAAAAATTAATTAAGAAGAACAGTTTGAATACTGATGTTTTTCATGAAGATACAAGTTTCCTTTTAATTTTGGATAGAGAGGATGTTAAACAAAAAAAAATTATAAATTAAAATAAATTTATATAATTTTTTAAAATAAATTATAACACATTGGTGAATATGATGTTTTTTTAGAAAAAAAATTATTTTTGGATAGAGTGGGATATATATATAATATATTAAGTTGTTTTCTTTTAATTTTGGATTGGGTGTTATATATAATTTGTATTCTCTAAGTTTTTTTAATTTTGGATAGGTGGGATGTCAAAAACAAAAAGAAATGTAAATTAAAATGAATTTATTTATTCTTAGTGAGGCGACGGAGTACGATAATCAAGATGGGTATGTGTTAGGTGGTCATTCCATTGCAGTTAATGTGCCATGATTCCAATGACTAGACGTGATATTTGGAGCATGGGTGAGTGGTACTCTAGAAGCGTTTAGGTGGTGGCTCTTCGCTGGCTAACTTTGCAACGGGGAAAGGTAACGGTCTTTTATCGTTGGATGGGAGATGTCGGTTCAGTTCCAGGAGTAATTAAGTGTGCCCAAACTAGTCTCCATGAGGCATTAGAGAAGCAATGGCTTAGCGTGGGGGTTAAATTTGCATTGTGCAAGGGCACTTTGGCGAGTTGTGGACGTTTGTTGTGGTTTTGGACCTGGGACCTGGGACCAGCAGGAGAGTTGTTGTCTGAGTGGCTATGTCTACATGTGGAGGTTCCGCGGCATAATCGAGAGGTAAGCGGGCTCCCTCGTTTGTGTTGTTTTTGTCCTGGTTTTGGGTTTGGAGAAAGCTACGTGACCCTATGTAGATATAGGTTGTTTGGGAACTCCACTAGTTAGAAGTTGGTTTCTTTATATTTGTGTTGTGTTCTCACAGGTGTTGCTGACTCAGGACGACGTGTGCTTCACTTACCTTCGGTGGTTCAAGGTTGAAAATAGGAGGGCCAAATCTTCTGGCCTTGCTCGATGTTGGTTTGTCGTTTCTGGATAAGTTGGGATAGATAATCTTCTCAATACCTCGGTTGGTGGGAGAGTTCAGGTCAATTTATGTTGTGGCTCTTGGTTGGACGGCATTGCGCGGGTGCAGGTCTTTATGTGTTGCCTGGGGTTTGAAGTTCCCTCATGCGGTGGCCGCCTTTTATAAAGTCAGGGCATAGTCAAAACTAGAGGGTGACAGTGGTGTGGGGTTGCGGTTATCTGCATTATCTCGATTATGTGGTCTGGAGGCCCCTCTCTACACACTAGTGGTGTTGGTGTTTCGTGTTGTTGGGTTGGGTCGGTTGCAGGCCGTTGCTTGTGCATAAGTCTGGTGCAAACAGTCCTCAGAAACTAGAGGTGGGTTCTGGCGGAATTGAGGACCTGATTGTGATCTAGTGCAAAGCTTATGTTGGAAGGAGACATTTCGTGTTATTTCGGGTTGGTGGAGGGTATTACTCCTTCTGGTATTTGGTGGTGCTAATGATTTGTGATGTCTTACGGGTTTGCTTTGGTTGCTTGGTTATCTATGCAGCGTCTGCAGGTTCAACGTGCAGGGGCTCACTTAGGCAGTATGGCTGGATGTGACGCTCGACCCCGTGGTGCCGTTCCAAACGACCTTGTTAATGAGTTGCAGGAGGGAGAGTTGGCACAGGAGGTTCTGTCAGCATCCTCGTAAACAGTAGCTCCTCTAACCCTTGATTTCATTGAAAGACAAGTTAACAAAATTATGGATGTGCTTGTGGACATGGGGAGACAGATGCATGAACAATAGGTTGAGGCTTTGGGCTTCATAGAGGATATTCATCAGACCCAATGGGACCAATTGGATCACCTCGCATCTCTCAAAAGGAATTAGCATCATCTCCATGCTCGGTTGGAAAGACTCGAGACCAGAATCGAGCACCTGGAATTTCATGTGCATGCACAACCTCCTGACTTACCCCCAATAGGTAGAGACCCCCTTGAAAAATTTTGATGGTTATGGGTTTTGTTTACATTCTAAATGTATTTTGGAGCCTACATGGTTTTTTTTTGTAAACTTCTTTGGTTTATGGCATATGGATAACTGCAGAAATTTCTCTTCTGACCAACAAATATGTAGGAGTGATGCTGAAAGAGTAGACAGTCATAAAAACTCTTTTTGTAGAATTTTGACCATTTAATGAAAATCTTTTTGATAAAAAAAATTATCTAAATTTTAAAAAATAATTTGTATTTAAATATAATATATTAAATAATAATTTTTTTAATAAGATATGTAAATATTTATATTAAATGAGCAAAAAAATTATTTCAATATCCCTATCGATATTAGCATTAGAAGTAGGAGTAGGTTTGTAAGTGATATATTTAATCTTTTAAATAATTTTATTTTATGTATAGCTCGTAATTTATTTCTATTCAAGGAGGTGTTTGCAAGTAAATCCAAAACATCCCAAATGGTAAATATAATCTATTAAGCTAAAGGCCGCATTTGCTAAGTCATGGCCATGAATGATATATGATAA
>APFE030972190.1:17381-39842 GCA_000404065.3 Pinus taeda
ATAATTATTTATTTTATTTTATATTTTTGACTGTGAAGAGGTTAGAATTTTTTATTATTATTATTAATCGGTTTAGATTTATCTTAATTTTAAATTTATCAAGTGTCCAGAGAGATTGAATTCTTTGAGATGAATCTGCCAAGTGTTAAGAGGGATCAAATTCCTTGAGATGTAAACCTCTTTTAGAGTGAAAAGAGATTTGATCCTTCTAGATGCTTGGTGGATCCAAAATTAAGATGAATGTAGACAGGTTTTAAGTTTTTAAGGTTTTTTTTTTTTTTTAAAAGTTTTATTAATGTTTGCAATGTTTTTTTTAATGTAACTTATATCATATCAATCATTGTGATTAATCACAAAATAGTTAATTCTATTTAAAATAAAAATAAAAGAATTTATCAAATTTGTTTTCTAAATTTTAGTGAACTGAGTAAAATTGATTGCTATACTCCTTGCTATGATATTAATAATTTAATTTCACTTTGATATATTGATCGTTGTTGACTTTTTGTAGTTGCAATTGGTATTCTTTATTTGCATTAGCCCATAAATTAAAGGAAAATGAAACTGTGAATTTGAATTCAAGACGGCTCCAAATTAAATTTTGAAATCCAAAATTTTGGCTTTCCAAAAGTCAAGTCAGCCCTCTAAGAAGTTCAAGTAGGCCAACCCTAAAGACATGTATTTAGGCTTGTCAGATCACTATAAAAAGGCTACTCATCCTCCACCATTTGTTATCAATTGGATCACACATAAAATCACCTAATCATATGTTCACATGTGTGAAGGAGCAAGAAGATATCTAAAGTTTGACCGGAAGATTGATTGACTTTAACTAATGTTGACTATGTTTTCTCGTAGTTATTTTGACCTACATTTACCAAGAATCTTCCTGTTTTTTTAGACCAAAATTTTGGGGAAATAGTTGACCGAATTATGGGCTTTGACCGCACCCTTTCCTAGGTTATTTGACCGTACCCTTTTCTAGGTTATTTAATCAACATTGCCCGCAGGCTGACTGAGACAATTTGCCCAAATTTCCTGAAGCAATTGTCTTAAATTATGAGGCAATTAAGGAGGCCGAAATTTGGCCTCTTTAACCATAGTTGACCAGAACTTACAGAGAATGAAATTAGGCACGTTTGACCATATTTGACTAGATATTGCATAATACTAAAATTCTCTCTCTTTTGACCAAGATTGAGCTATCTGATTTGTTTGGTCAGTTTGACCAAGTCTGACTAGGATATTCAGATTGTAGATGTGTTAATTAGACAATTTCTCCTAAGAAAAGATTGTTGGATATTTCCAAGTTTGGGTTTTCCCAAGGTAAAAAAATTGTCTCTTGTGCATCCTTATTCTATTGTGATCTCTCTACTATCCTCTTACATTTATGGTTAAAAATTTCGAAAGTATAATTTCTTAATGATATGGATTATGCTGAAGAATAATAATATCATTTGAAGTAATTATCAGTAGCAGAAAAGTGTGCTCGTCTATATTGCACTTAGAAAATCAACATGGTATCAGAGCTTTGGTGAAAAAAGGACATTGAGATTACCCATTGAAGACACATATTCTACAATCGGATCTGTGACCAGTTTTTTTGCTATGATGGCTTCATCTATCAGGCCCAAACATGCGTTGGAAGGTGCATCAAATTTCAAAGCTTGGAAGACCATAATAGATCTCATTCTTGAAGAAATAATGTTATAAAATATACAAAAGACAATGTTTATGAGCCTCGAGGTAATGAGGAAAAGATTTAGCACAAGAAAATGGAAATCAAGGCCAAGAGGTTTCTTGTTGAATCCATCAAATACAACTTGATTCATTTTGTTTTAGGAATGAAGACTTTGAAACAAGTATATGATACCCTAGTAGGTTTGTATATAGTCAATAATATAGGACAGAAAATGACCTTGAGAAATCAACTTCATAGTATTCATATGACTAGGTGAGACATTGTGGCCTCCTACTTCATGGAGATCTCTTAATTAAGAGATCAACGCAAAGCCATTAGGGAAATTATTGGTGAATTAGAACTTGTGACTACAACTCTTAATGGCTTGTTGAATTCATGGGATTCTTTTATATCAAAAATTTGTGGCAAAATAATGTTTGATCAACTATGGAAATCATGTGTCCAAGAGGAATCTAGGTTAATGTCAAAAGGGAAGATTCAGAGACCTTAAGCATTTGCAAATTGTTCCATGCATTATAAAGAAAGAAGAAGAAATTTTAGAAATTTTCAGAAAAAAGAATGCGAATAGAATACCTAATCCCACTCAGGACCAAGAAAAGATGATATGTCAAAGATTCGGTGTTTCCATTGTCTCAAATATGATCACAGTAAAAAAAAAGTGTCGTGAAAGGAATAATAATAGAAAAAGGAAGGATGCTTAAGCAACATACAATAATCATGGGTATTCACATCAAAAGAAATCTACGTATGATAGAACATATGATGATGAAGATGAAGATCTGCTTGATTTTCAGTAAATAGGCTAAGAGCCAAAAGGAGTTGAGGAGAAAGGCTCCTTCATATCAAGTAAGAAAAGAATCTTAAATATGAAGTCTTTATAAAGATGGTAGATCCAAAAGCTAGAAGTTATAACTTGTATTGAAGTCTTAAGAGTTTGTGAAACCTTAGAACAATACCTATTGACTTAGTTGCACGATAGAATCAATGGCCAAAATTCATGTCTTTTTGCAATTATGGTTTTTAGATCCACTTATATTCCTAAAGTTGTTCTTTGTGTCAGGGCTTAGTATGAACATTGATGTTAGTGTCTGGAGTTGATTTTTTTTTTTGTACTATTAATTCATTTGTGGATGAATATGATAAGTTCGAATATGATTGTGACAAGAAAAGGACAATTCGTACAAGAAAGGGAACATTTAGGGTTTGTAAACCCTATAGTGAGATAAGGAATACAAATAAGAGATCCAAGATATGTTGTTATGTTATTATTGATTTCTTGGTGTGGCTGTATAACTTGAGGACAAAAAAATCCTAGCTCGTACAAAGGAAAACTACATACACTAGTAGTCGATGATGATAATGATGATGATGAGCTTGTAGATGATTTTCTGCAAGAAGGCTAAGATCAAGAGGGAGCTGTAAAATGCCTGTAACCCTCAAAATAAAAGATAAGTACTCTATATATCTCTCTTCCTTTATTATTATTATTGCTTTATCATTAGTTAGCCTGTTATCTTTGTTTCTTTTGTTGGATTATAATCATTTCTTCTATGAGCTCTTAGTCAAGATTGCAAGTACATTGTGAAGACCACCAAGGCTCTGTCAATAGATGGAAGCATCGGGAAGAACGAAGCAAAGTTTATGGCGACAAGAATCTCCCAAGATCGAGCATGAAATCAGCTAGAGTAATTTTCAAGAGGGAGAAATTTTATTGACATCTCGAACCATGAGAGCTCCTAGTTTAGAGGAAGTAGGCAACCCAGTAAGTTTGAAAAGATGTCATAGTGGAGGAAATTATACCGAAACATGAAGGGAAGTCAGTGGTTACTTCCAAATGGATCTACAAGATCAAGCATACAATAGATGGTAATATAGAGAAAGATCCATGGCAAGAAGGTTCTTCCAAAAAGAGGGAGAGGACGCTGAGGAAATATTTGCTCAAATTGTCATGGCTTTAAGGTACACAAGAATAAGTCTTTGTAACATCCCTAGTGTAAATTCCATGTAAAAAATATATAAGGCCATGGTGATGGGACATGTATTCCAAGATGAATGGTGGGGAAAACATCCTAGTGGGGTGTCACTTCGGTTTATTATGGCTAAAGGAAATTGGCAAAGGCAATGACTAAGGCTTTGGAAAGGCAAAATGGCATTTTGGCACATTTATTTATGAAAATAATGTAAATTAGGAGAGAGGGAAGGTGAAAGGTCACAGGTTGCATGTGAGGAGGAAATTGAAGGAAAATAATGGAAATTGAAGAAAATAGAGGCCTCATTGATAAAAAGGCTTCCAAGGATCAATGGGCAAAAAGCTTTTGCTAAACATTGGATCAAGAAAGGCAAAGAAGGCAAAGAGGAAGCAAAAGATCAAGCAAGGAAGAGCAGGATCAAGCAACTATAACAGTATTCTTTGCAGGTATTGATTTGCAAGTGCATTTTCTGTACTAGATTTGTCATGAATATTATTGCATGTGGTTCTTTATTGTCATGGCATGGGTTTTGCCAGGTGTGACAGTGTTTTCAGCCTAGCCTTGCCATTTCCGGATAACCATGGTGTGATGGGGTTCTCATGGTTTGGTTGAGCTGGATTGTCAGATGGATTCGAAGTTGAGTGAGGTGGATCTCCAAATGATAGAACACATGGCCTAGTGGTCCCTAAATTGGACTGTGGATCACGATAAAGCCACTAACCTAGTAACCCCTGAGCCAAACTGTGGGTTGCGGTAAATCCAGGATTGTGTGCCTTAGTGAGCCTAGGAATCCTTATCGGTGAATGACGGGATATACAATAAAGCTAAGAGGTGGATTGCTCTCCCTTGGGCCTAGTAATCCCGGGATGGTATATGCGGTAAAGCATGGAGAGTGGGTCTCAGTTTAAGGCCTCGTGATCAGGTGTGGATTGCGGTAAAGCATGAGAGACTAAGAGTTAGGAAAATTCCTCACGGTGTAGGTGGAGAGATCCGATGGCATCCATGCTTGTTTGGCCTAGTGATCGAGTGGAGATCATGGTAAAGCCTATTATTACATGTTTATTGTGTGGGCCTCATGATTCGGGATGGATTACAGTAATGCATGGTTTCTATTGATGAGGGTGAGGTGGTTTAGCCTCGAGATGCCCTGGTTGGTTCTTTTGGTTTGAGTCCCATATTCATGCTTGGAATATGGCACGAGAGTGAATGGCTGAAGAGATTTGGCTCATCCATTCTATGGTCAGGTGGAACGTGGTAGTCCCATCCCAGTTTTAGATTTTACATCATCAATATGAGGTTGATTCTCCTTGTATTTCTATGAGTATTATATTGTTTTATACATGGATATGGTTGTGATTTCCTTGGTATTTCTGTTGCTATTATGCTAGTTATGTATATGTTTTATGACAGTGGTTATGTATGGGTCTCCTCTTGTTTTGATTTGTAAATGAATGAACAATGTATCTATGATTTAATATATGATAATGCAACTAATGATATAAGGGAACAATGCTTCTTAGCAATTCTCATATAAGTATGAGACCCCTATGCTTAAAGTTGTTGTTTACACATGTAGATTACATTGATGCCAAGTGTTTGACAGAATGTCAGTCCCAATTGGGGATGGTCAGGCCTAGTCCTGGAGTTAGTTTTTGGTTTATTAGTCTTGTCATCATGTGTTTAATGGATTCCAGAAGTTACAACAAGTTCAGGGCAGTGGCCGCAATTATGGGCTTGAAAAGTGCCTTAAATCTCGCGGACTCTGGCACAGGTCTGCTGGAAATAGTCCCTGGACGCAGGCATGTAGGCTTGTGGGAGCATCCAGAGCTCTTTGGACACTGGCATGCCCATAGCATGGGAGCGTCCAAAGGTTTAATAGCTTAAAAACTCAGTGGGACCCAGGGGCATGATACCTTAGTGGTAGGGATGGCTCCTTGGAGTGTTGTTGCTGATGTGAAGGCAGGGTTGATGTGCTCCTATCGATTCCACCTCCTTAAGGTCACCTAGGAGGTTGAATCATATCATAGTAGCCTCTTGTCACATGTTTACCTCGATTGGTCGGTTAATTGCGTAGATGTGGGAGGAGGGTGTTACAGAGTGGTATTAGAGTGGGTTGCGCTCTCTTTGGGTCACATCTGATACCACAGAGTAGTATCAGAGCATGGTTCACCCCTCGGACTGGATGGGCGGTGTGTTGGTCGTGCATTCATGCCGGTTTCATATGTGTTCCTTATGCTTGCAGTCCATGTGCTTGATGTGTTTGCATGGTTTTGATCATGGTTGTAGTGATGTCACCATGTGAAGGTTGATGGTGTTGTTGTGGAATGTGTTGTCATGAGTGTATGGTTGTATATGCATTTGCTATGCATGTCAGTGTCCATATGTCATTATGCATGCATTGTCATGGTTATAGTTATAGTTATGCATGTATAGTAGGTCAAACATGCATTGTGAGGTCATTATATGCAATTAGGTCATCATCATGCTATTGGTATGTTATGATGCTAATGTGTTGGATGAGATAGAGCAGTAGATGCAAATCATTAAAGTGAAGTTGCAGCATTGGACCTTGAGGCAAGAGCATATCGTCATACAAGTATTGTATGTTTGACATGCAGATATGTAGGTTAAGGATTGTTATATGCATTATGGTTATGTGTATGCCTTTCATTCTATTGATGTTATGGTTACATACGAGATAGATGTTAATTGATTAGTGTAGTCATATGCACATGTGTCGGATGGTCCTGAATGATAGTAACTTGTTGTTATATGCATTGGTGTTGTTGTTTTATGTTAATTAACTTGATGATTATGCTATATGTTGTTGATGAGTATGTTATAGGTTAACTTGTTGTTGTTATATGATAGTTAGCTTGATGGTTAGGTTATATGTTGTTGATGAGCATGATGTATAACTTGTTGTTATTATATGCTAGTAACTTAATGATTAGGGTTAGTACATTAAGATCTTGACGTTATATGTATCGTACTAAATTGGATTGGTCTATGCAAATGCTTAGGGTTAGGACATTCAGGTATGAGTTAATATGATGTGATATTATGCCATACTAAACTATATTTATCGTGCAGATGTGATTATTATGTACGAATGATAATTGTTTATGAGTTTATGATGTGAACATGTTACCTAGTGACTATTATGGATATCATGACCTTATTTATGTTTGAGTTGATATGTTGTAAAGTTATATCATACTAATATAGGTTGATTGTGCAAACAAGATAGCCTCCCCTGAGATACATTAAGGTATGAGTTTTCTTGTGTCGTATATTTGGTGTTTTGACTATGTCGTTTATTTGGAGTTTGAGTGTTTGAGTGTCTATTATGTCGTCTATCTATTGTTTGAATTTTTGATTACTTGACTGATATGAGTATGTTTCTATAATATTTATTGTCGGAATGATCTTGTTTTAAGATTATTTTGCTAACACATATGTGTTGAGATAGCTTACATATACTTGAGTGTAATAGTGACAGTTGTAGCATCATGTCTAATGACTATGAGTTGACTATGGATTATGACATGATTGCTAGTCTTGGTAAAGGTTGATTTCAAATTGATAGATATGATTGTATTGATATTTGGAACATGTGGTTAACATGTGTAAATAGTTGCAAGAAGCATGCTTAGTATTAGCATGACAAGGTAATAGTTGAATTGTTTATATAACTAACATCGGGGTGATGTGACAGTACATAGTAATACTTGATTGCAGCAAGATAAAGTGGTAAATAAATGAATTGGGTGATAATTCCTTTGGCTATGTTTGGAAACTACAATTCCAAATGAATGAGTGCTTTGCATACAGGAAGTCTTCTTAACGTTGAATTTGTCTGACATTATGAGGATATGTGATATATTCATAAATATGTATTTGACAGGTATAACAGTTGGTTCTAGTTATGGCTAGATCCTTCAAGGAACTGGACTCTCTTGAGACATGGCACAAATGTGTTCAGTTGCAAGCAACGTGCTTGGCACAACAAGGCAAGGTAACTGGTGTATTGTCATGTTTATTTATGCATTGACAATTATGTGTTTATGGCAATATGATGCAGGGGATTGCATGGCAAAGAGACTGCCATGAAATCTTGGAGAAGGCTCAAGTTGAGATTTCATTTTGAAGCACTAGGAACCATGGGGATTGAGTCATGGTGTCCATTGAGAGTCTTGTGATTTCGATTCTTTGTGCTTTGTTTGAGCTTGATTTGCGGTTTTGTTTATGTTTGGTGCAAGGCCTTGCCACTTTGTTGTGGTGTTGTGTTGTTATTGGTTTTCATGGTCTTCTTCTTGTTTTTTTCTTGCGCTTGCCTTTTAAGTTTTGAGTCTTGGGAATTGGTTTGGGAAAGTGGAAAGTTGATGGGGTTGAAGAAGAGTCAGATGAAACCCAATAGGTAATGCAAGACTTAGATGAAGTTTGTGCATGTGTAATGGCAGATAAAGGTAAGAGTATGACAATCGACTAAGCTGGTTGGGTCCATTAGTGTAAATGGATGGTGGTTGGACAATCATGAGAAAGATAACAGGAAAGGTAAAGTGAATGGATGTGAGGCATCCAATTCCTTAGTTATGCCGAGAACGATTGTTCTCAATGTTGTGCATGTGGTGCCTGGATAAATAGAGTTCTCTTAACCTTGACCTTATGATATCTAGTTATTATGTTGTGATCATGATTGTTATCTATATCTATATCTATATCTATATGTATATCTATATATCTATATATATATATATACTATTTATTATATATATACCGTTGTCCAACATGGTCATCGAGGATCATTCTTGTGGAGGAATGATTTCTTACGCAGGTGAGTGGCATGACGAGATTTATGGTCTTACGGGGAATCAAGTGGGGAGAGTAGCCGTGACAAATATATGAGGTCAGTATACCGAGGGATATATCAACGAAATGAAAGCATCGTGGTTTGCACGATGCAAATATGTATTTGACAGGTATAACAATTGGTTCTGGTTATGGCTAGATTCGTCAAGGGAATTGGACTCCCTTGAGACATGGCAGAAATGTGTTCATTTGCAAGCGACATGCTTGGCACAACAAGGTAAGGTAACTGGTGTATTTTCATGTTTATTTATGCATTGACAATTATGTGTTTATGGCAATATGATGCAGGGGATTGCATGGCAAAGAGACTGCCATGAAATCTTGGAGAAGGCTCAGGTTGAGATTTCATTTTGAAGCACTGGGAACCATGGGGATTGAGTCACGGTGTCTGTTGAGAGTCATGTGATTTCGATTATTTGTGCTTTGTTTGAGCTTGATTTGCGGTTTTGTTTATGTTTGGTGCAAGGCCTTGCCACTTTATTGTGGTGTTGTGTTGTTATTGGTTTTCATGGTCTTCTTCTTGTTTATTTCTTACGCTTTCCTTTTAAGTTTTGAGTCTTGGGAATCGGTTTGGGAAAGTGGAAAGTTGATGGAGTTCAAGAAGATTTGGATGAAACCCAACAGGTAATGCAAGACTGAGATGAAGTTGGTGCATGTGTAATGGCAGATAAAGGTAAGAGTATGACAATCGACTAAGTTGATTGGGTCCATTAGTGTAAATGGATGGTGGTAGGACAATCATGAGAAAGATAATAGGAAAGGTAAAGTGAATGGATGTGAGGCATCTGATTCCTTGGCTATGTCGGGAACGATTGTTCTCAATGTTGTGCATGCGATACCTAGATAAAGGGAGTTCTCTTAACCTTTACCTTATGATATCTAGTTGTTATGTTGTGATCATGATTATGATGATGTCTATATGTGTATACATGTATGTATGTATGTATGTCATGTCTGACAGGATCATGATTGTATATATATATATATATACCGTTGTCTGACATGGTCATCAGGGATCATTCTTGTGGAGGAATGATTGCTTATGCAGGTGAATGGCATGACAAGGTTCCTGGTCTTATGGGGAATCAATTGGGGAGAGTAGTCGTGACAAATATATGAGGTCAATATCATGTGGTTATGAGTTGATATTATGTGATTATACTATGTCTATGTTATGGACATGCTATACTGAGGGATACATCAATGGACACTAAAAGCAAGGTTGCTTGGTAGAGACTATGTGGTTTTGGATGTGTGGTACTAATGTTGTGCATAAGTTGTACATGTTGCATTTGTGATGTTGTGCGCATGTGGTGTAGTCTATATATAATGTGTGTACATGTTGTTTATGCAATGTTATGTACGTAGTGGTACAAATAGTGTTGTGTGAATATTGCATATGTTGTGTTGGGCATAGATGGTGCTATGTACATGTTGGATATGCAGTGTTGTGCACATAGGATGTTGAGATTTCATTTTGAAGCACTGGGAACCATGGGGATTGAGTCATGGTGTCCATTGAGAGTCTTGTGATTTCAATTCTTTGTGCTTTATTTGAGCTTGATTTGCGGTTTTGTTTATGTTCAGTGCAAGGCCTTGCCACTTTGTTGTGGTGTTGTGTTGTTATTGGTTTTCATGGTCTTCTTCTTGTTTTTTTCTTGCGCTTGCCTTTTAAGTTTTGAGTCTTGGGAATTGGTTTGGGAAAGTGGAAAGTTGATGGAGTTCAAGAAGATTCGGATGAAACCCAATAGGTAATGCAAGACTTAGATGAAGTTTGTGCATGTGTAATGGCAGATAAAGGTAAGAGTATGACAATCGGCTAAGCTGGTTGGGTCCATTAGTGTAAATGGATGGTGGTTGGACAATCATGAGAAAGATAACAGGAAAGGTAAAGTGAATGGATGTGAGGCATCCAATTCCTTAGTTATGTCAAGAACGATTGTTCTCAATGTTGTGCATGTGGTGCCTGGATAAATAGAGTTCTCTTAACCTTGACCTTATGATATCTAGTTATTATGTTGTGATCATGATTATGCTGATGTCTATATGTGTATACAAGCATGTATGTATGTATGTCATGTCCGACAAGATCATGATTGTTATATATATATATATATATATATATATATAGTTATATATATCCCGCGCTAATGAAAAAGGGGTATTTTCCAAGGTTAATCTTCAAAGGGTGTCTTCAAGGATATTGAAATTCATACTCAGGAGACCTCAATGCAAGTGTTTTCAAGTTGTGTCACTGGTCACAGGTCCGTAAATGTGTCCTCCAATGTGTGACAGTGGGGGGGTAACAAGGACGGTGACCAACGGTGACAAATTACTGCGTAACATGAGGTCAGTATACCGAGGGATATATCAACGAAATGAAAGCATCGTGGTTTGCACGATGCAAATATGTATTTGACAGGTATAACAATTGGTTCTGGTTATGGCTAGATTCGTCAAGGGAATTGGACTCCCTTGAGACATGGCAGAAATGTGTTCATTTGCAAGCGACATGCTTGGCACAACAAGGTAAGGTAACTGGTGTATTTTCATGTTTATTTATGCATTGACAATTATGTGTTTATGGCAATATGATGCAGGGGATTGCATGGCAAAGAGACTGCCATGAAATCTTGGAGAAGGCTCAGGTTGAGATTTCATTTTGAAGCACTGGGAACCATGGGGATTGAGTCACGGTGTCTGTTGAGAGTCATGTGATTTCGATTATTTGTGCTTTGTTTGAGCTTGATTTGCGGTTTTGTTTATGTTTGGTGCAAGGCCTTGCCACTTTATTGTGGTGTTGTGTTGTTATTGGTTTTCATGGTCTTCTTCTTGTTTATTTCTTACGCTTTCCTTTTAAGTTTTGAGTCTTGGGAATCGGTTTGGGAAAGTGGAAAGTTGATGGAGTTCAAGAAGATTTGGATGAAACCCAACAGGTAATGCAAGACTGAGATGAAGTTGGTGCATGTGTAATGGCAGATAAAGGTAAGAGTATGACAATCGACTAAGTTGATTGGGTCCATTAGTGTAAATGGATGGTGGTAGGACAATCATGAGAAAGATAATAGGAAAGGTAAAGTGAATGGATGTGAGGCATCTGATTCCTTGGCTATGTCGGGAACGATTGTTCTCAATGTTGTGCATGCGATACCTAGATAAAGGGAGTTTTCTTAACCTTTACCTTATGATATCTAGTTGTTATGTTGTGATCATGATTATGATGATGTCTATATGTGTATACATGTATGTATGTATGTATGTCATGTCTGACAAGATCATGATTGTATATATATATATATATACCGTTGTCTGACATGGTCATCAGGGATCATTCTTGTGGAGGAATGATTGCTTATGCAGGTGAATGGCATGACAAGGTTCTTGGTCTTATGGGGAATCAATTGGGGAGAGTAGTCGTGACAAATATATGAGGTCAATATCATGTGGTTATGAGTTGATATTATGTGATTATACTATGTCTATGTTATGGACATGCTATACCGAGGGATACATCAATGAAATGAAAGCAGTGTGGTCTGCGCGATGCTGGGATAGGCATGGATGGCGGAGAGACACTAAAAGCAAGGTTGCTTGGTAGAGACAATGTGGTTTTGGATGTGTGGTACTAATGTTGTGCATATGTTGTACATGTTGCATTTGTGATGTTGTGCGCATGTGGTGTGGTCTATATATAATGTGTGTACATGTTGTTTATGCAATGTTATGTACATAGTGGTACAAATAGTGTTGCGTGAATATTGCATATGTTGTGTTGGGCATAGATGGTGCTATGTACATGTTGGATATGCAATGTTGTGTACATAGGATGTTATGTACATGTTGTATACGCAGTGACATGTACATATGGTGTTGTGTGCATAATTGTACAAGTGGTGTTGTAAGCATGTGGTGTTGTGTACATGTTGTACATATGGTGTCGTGTGCAGGTGGTGTTGTGTACATGTTGTGCATATGGTGTTGTGTACATGTCATGCATATGGTGTTGTGTACATGTTGTGCATATAGTGTTATGTACATGTGGTGTCATGTACATGTCGTGCATGTGGTGTTGTGTACGTTTGGCATTGTGTACACATTGTACATGTGGCATTGAGTATACATTGTGCATATGGTGTCGTGTACATGTGATGGTGCGTACACGTTGTGCAAGTGGTGTTATGTATAGGTGGTATTGTGTATAGGTGGTACTATGTACATGTTGTACACGTGGTATTGGTGTACATGTGGTATTATATGCAAGTCGTACATGTTGTGTTGTGTACATGCGATACTATATATATGCACTGTGTAGTTGTCATATTGTGACATGTGTATTCATTGTGTTTTACGATGTGTACATATATGTATTGTGTTGTACATCAAGTGTAGGTGTATGCATTATGTTGTGGTGTATACTAGATGTAGGCATGTGTATTGTGTTGTGTTATACACTAGGTATAGGTGTATGTGTGGTATGTCAAGTGTAGGTGCATGTATTGCATGGTGTTGTATGTCGTGTGTGGTTGTATGTGTGTGATGCGCATTATGTGTATGTGCACATGGTTGAGGAGAAGGCACTAGGTGTTTGTCGAGTGTGGCAACTGATATGATGTGCATACGGAATAAGGAAAAAGGTAGAAGCTAAGAATTGATTGAAGGATAAGTATCATTGTGTTATTTCAGTTCTATTATGCATGTGACCTATGATTCTGGTCTATGATGATTACATGTGATCTATGATTTTGGTCTATGGTGATTACATGTGATCTATGAGTCTGGTTTATGATGGTTACATGTGATATATGATTTTGATCCATGATGGTTATGTTTTGAGCTAACCTGATGTGATATGTTTATACATGATGATTAGTTCAAAGATGTTAGTTTGACTTCTTGTGACAGGAAGCGAACAAAATTGCAAGTGTACCTTGTTGACGGGCCATTAGAGAGGTATGATTTGAAGTTGTTTTAATGTTTTTCAATCTAATGGAAATTATGTGCTTGGTACAGGAAAGCACGAAAATTCCTGGTTGGGTGGTTGAAATTGACTACAAGAATTAGCAACAACAGTGAAAGGAATTCAAACAAGCAATATTATGTTGGTAAAGCCCTTCAGGAGCAGGGCCATTGTGGGGCATTAATACCCAATAGTGTCCATTGATTTCCATGAGCAAGTTATGACCAATATGATGGTTTTGAGGCAGGTATATGCCTTGGTTGTTGACATTTCGATGCGAGGAAACCTTGCCAAGGGATGGATCGCTCGGGATAGGGAATGTCAAGGAACTTGGAAGGTGAGTGACTGCACGAAAGGGTGTGACCGAATTTCTCGAGGGACTGTGTAGCAGAGAAAGGAAGGTCAAGGATGGATTTGTT
This sequence comes from Pinus taeda, assembly GCA_000404065.3. Lineage (NCBI taxonomy): Eukaryota > Viridiplantae > Streptophyta > Pinopsida > Pinales > Pinaceae > Pinus > Pinus taeda. The sequence goes on from APFE030972190.1 coordinate 31,302, forward strand.
TTGGTCATCAACATTTCCAAATGGAATCAAATTCACAATGGGAGTGCGCCCTAGAACAATGAGTCGGTAACCGTTCATTGAGATGACATCTGGCGCGGGATTATAGCACTAGACAGTGGCTAGACATTGGATGCATCTTTGACTTTGGCAATGGATTCGAGACTTCCTGGTAATGAAATGAATCTTGGTACTAATTTTGAGGGTGATACCTTGGATTCCCTTGTTGATTGATACATGCATAGTATTCTTTTATTTGCTCGTTGAGAAAATGTGCATATATATATATATATATATATATATATATATATATATATATGTATATTATTGTAAATATTGTATCGATGTGGATTTATAAATATCCATAGACAGTATGATTATTTGTTGGGTGAAGCAAATGTGTATGTGTGTATATGTGGTTATTATTGTAAATATCGTAATGATTTGTGTTATAAAGCTCCAGTATGCGGTATGTTGTCATGTTTTCTACAATGGTCATTGTAAATACTTCAACGAGTTGTGTTGTTAGGGTCCAACCCTAACCCCCTTATTTATGTAATAGGACCAATTCATATTTATAGTTAAGCAAAGAGTCAATAAAACCCATATTAATAATTGTAAGTGGTTAACCCGCATTTAATGAAGGGACCATAGTTAGTTGCAAATGGGCCATGGTATTAGAAAGATGGTATTAATAAGAACCATGGTATTGCCCCATGGTATTGCATGTATGAATCCTATATAAAGGATAGAGACTCCCCTCGAGGAGCATCGTGTCTTATTTTGTCATTGAGCTCAACTCTATTGGAGGTTGCCCCCTCGAAGAGGCAAGTGAACATTGCTTTCTGAATAATAAAATACTTTCTGTTATTTCTCATTGTTCTATGTTATGGGTATATTTCTTCGCATATTTGGTATTCTGGTATCATCTTGTAGGTTAAGAGCATAACAAGTAGTATCAGAGCGCTTTCCAGGGCCGGTGGGATCTCCAATTTGTAGCAATTTTTTTTTTTGGCTAGAGACGTGTTTCGACGTCTTTAAACCACGGGATTTGTCATTGAGCGCATAAACCTGCAGATTTGGGGAGGAATGCACGCAGGAAATACAAGAGGTGGTCACGCTTGTTAGACTCCCTTATAACGCCTGTGGGTACCCCTTCCAGTAGTAGCGCATTAGACAAAACTGCACACAGACTGTCTTCCAAGTACCCTCTGGGTATATCGGAAGCCCCCTAGCTCCCTTGAAACCTTGCCATAGATAAACCGTCGTCCGTATTGCTGCTACAGTACACCGAGAACAACACTCGGGGAGATTACTCACACGTACAATAGGGTAGTCGGGTTCTACGGCTAAGGGTACGGTTGATCCTCCTTGGTTAGTGCCCTGAAAAATTGGGTTGATTACTACTGTCAGACCCTTATGTATATTGTGATCTATAGCACCTGACACTCCTGGAGGCCATAGTTCCCTTCTATATCTCTAGATCACACATAATCTTTGTTAGATCAGATCTTGTAAGTGGGGTTTTGTCGCAGCAGCAGCAATCAGTTCCGTCGTTCAGATCTATCAGATCAGCGATTCAGATTTATCAGATCAATGATTCAGATCTATCAAATCCATTAGATCCACAACAGCAATCGATTCCATCGTCCAGATCTATCAGATCAACCATCCAGATCTCTCAGATCCATCAAATTCACCATTCAGATCTGACTAATTGTGTGGGTTCCTATACCTGCGCGTGATTTTTGCAGGACTTTCGGCAGCACTGACATCTCTGGGATTCGGCTACTACAGTATTCCTAAGCAAGGAGTAAAACTCCATTCGGGGCACTTATTGGTGACTTAGCCCATAAGAATCTGGTCGACAAGTTGAGCAAGTTGGTACCATTCAATTGTTAGTGCCAAAAATTTCGGGTGGTCCCAAATTTCAAGTACATTGGATTGGTGCATGGTACAAACTAGAGCTCAAACTATGGCCAACGAGAGGATTGACAGCCTTGAATCACAATTGCAAGATGTCATCTTGAAGTTGAAGAACTTAATTGAAACACTCTCAAGGGCAAGGTGGAGGAACGCGCCGAGGCATCTATTGGCAATGTAAACATTGAGGGTGAGTCTAGCCAGTCTCTTCACCTCTTTGGCACCCACCAACAATCCCATTCGCGACCACCCGAGCTGGACATGTATAAATTTGATGGCTCTCACTCGGCCGCATGGATAGCACAAATGGAGCAATATTTCACACTGAATTACATTCTAGATGATGCGACTCAGCTTAGTGTGGTATCATGTACTTGGACAATGAAAGATGGCAATGGTGGCAATGGCATCAACGTTGCTATGGAAGGCCCTTGACTTGGCGAACATTAAAAAAAGCTCTTATGGATCGCTTTGATCATGAATATGATTTTTTGGGTCATCTCACTAAGCTCCGGCAGACAAGAACAGTGAACGAATATATTGCAGCCTTAGCTTTCCGCACTGGAGGTCTACACGATGAGTTCTACATGGAATGTTTTGTCAGTGGTCTTAAAGAAGCCATACAAGCCCACGTCCGACTGCACCACTCTAGCTCATGGCTACATGCTTGTCGGATAGCTCGTGAAGTAGAACGTGCGTTAGCGGCCCAGTCCAATCACCCAAATTTCATCGCCAAGGGTCGCCCCACACAGGATCAAAGCACTACCCAAACACTCAAGGTTCAAAAGGTGTCACTAGCAGAAATGGCGGAAAGAAGAAAGAAAGGATTGTGTTACTACTGTAATGAGAAATACTTCCCCGGGCATAAGTGCAAGGAGCCCAAATTCTTTTAAATTGATGCTACGGATCCCAGTTCATCAGAGGAAGCCCCACCACTTGAGGAACCGGAGGAGGAAGAAGAGGACAACGAACAGGACAATGTACTTGAAGAACCAGTTATCTCGCTGAATGCTTTGGCAAGGATTTCTTCTCCCCAAACTCTCAAAATCAGAGGTTTTATTAAGCATCGCCCAATAGTAGTCTTGATTGATGGTGGCAGTACACATAATTTTATCCATCAAAGAGTCGCGGAAGTAGTGCATTGTTTTGTTTGAGCAGTTTCTAATTTCCAGGTCCAAATTGTTGATGGGGGGACAATGAAATGTGAAGGCCGCTGTGAAAATGTCAAACTTCAAATGGGGGATTATTAGTTAAAGACCCACATGTTTTCCATACACTTGGGAGGGTGCGACATTGTCCTAGGTGCTGAATGGCTTCGTACACTTGGCCCAATCACAATGGATTTCCAGGAGTTATATATGAGCTTTAAGCAGAACAACCACACACATACCCTCCGCGGACTCCAGGCGGGAGCTCCCTCTATCATTAACTCACATCAAATGGAAAAATTGTTAAAAAAGGGCCACCATGGAGTTATAGCCCAATTTAATGCCATCCAGGCCTTCAAACCCAATTCTCTTCATATTCATCCTGAGATGCAACAGATCTTAAGTAACCATCTGCCAGTCTTTGACAAGCCTCATGAGCATCCACCCTTGAGAGGGGAACATGATCATAGCATTACTTTGGTCCGAGGGGCCCAACCACCAAATGTGTGCCCATATAGATATTCGTTCACCCAAAAGAATGAAATTGAAAAAATAATCAAGGAACTCTTGGAAGCAGGCATCATTCGTCCCAGCGTTAGTCATTATTCATCGCCAATGGTCATGGGAATAAAAAAAGATGGGGAATGGCGTATGTGTCCAGACTTCAGGGCCCTTAATAAGTTGACGGTCAAAGATAAATTTCCCATCCCAGTTGTCGATGATTTTCTGGATGAACTAAATGGGGCTCAATTCTTTACTAAGCTCAACCTTCGCTCGGGCTACCACCAAATTCGCATGAAAGAAGTAGACATTCCAAAGACTGCTTTCCGAACTCATGAAGGCCATTACGAGTTCCTGGTCATGCCATATGGTCTTTGTAATGCCCCATCCACTTTTCAGAGCCTTATGAACCACCTGCTCAAACCATATCTCAGAAAATTTGTCCTTGTTTTCTTTGATGACATCCTCATCTATAGTCGCACCTGGGTTACACATCTTCAGCATGTAGATCTGCTCTTACAACTGCTCCGCAATCATAAATTATTTGTCAAGATGTCCAAGTGCTCTTTTGGCATGGAATAATTTGAGTATTTGGGCCACATTGTGGGGCGTGAAGGTGTCAGGGTGGACCTCAAAAATATCCAGGCAATGCAGGATTGGCCTCAACCAAAGACCTTGAAGAGATTGAGAGGATTTTTGGGTCTCACAGGCTACTATCGCAAATTTGTTTGCAATTATGGTCGCATTGCTAGGCCCCTCACTCAACTCCTCAAGAAAAATTCATTCCTCTGGAATGATGAAGCACAACAGGCCTTTACAGCTCTCAAACATGCCATGTGTTCCACTCCAGTCTTAGCACTACCCGACTTCACCAAATCTTTTGTGATTGAATGTGATGCTTCTGGTACGAGTATTGGGGCGGTCTTAATGCAAGAAGGTCGACCCTTGGCCTTCATGAGCCAACAACTGAGTTGGAAGAATCTGGGACAATCTACCTATGAGAAGGAGATTATGGCCATCTTACATGCAGTAGATACCTAGCGACCATACTTATTGGGGTGACATTTCCAAATCCGTACAGACCATCAAAGCCTTAAATATGTTTTGGAGCAACTCCTATCCTCACAACAACAAAATAAATGGCTCGCCAAAATGCTAGGATATGATTATGAGATAGTTTACAAGAAAGGGCACAAAAAATATTGTAGCATATGCGTTATCCCGCCAATTTGAGGAGGAAAGTACCCTGCTCGCAATTTCCGTTCCCATTCCAGAATGGATTGAAGAGGCTCGCAAGGAATGGTTTTCACATCCCTGGCTCTTCCAACTCATTAATCAATTGTAGGCAGATCCAAGTTCCACAGTGGGCTACTCGTGGCAGGATGAGATTCTTTGCTACAAGGACAGAGTTGTAATATCACCAAAATCCACCCTTAAAAGCCACATTTTGGCGGAGTTGCACTCATCACCCACTGCAGGACATTCAGGCTTTTAGAAGACGTATGCTCGCACTCGAAGATCATTTTTTTGGATAGGCATGAAAAAGGACATTCTTACTTTTGTAGCTGAATGCGACGTTTGTCAGTGCCACAAATGAGAAACAGTCAAATCCCCAGGCACATTACAGCCATTGCCCATCCCAGCCTCAATTTGGATGGAGGTTTCTATGGATTTCATTACGGGTCTTCCAAAGTCAGGAAACAAGTCAGTCATCATGGTGGTTGTGGACAGACTTTCTAAGTATGCTCATTTTTGCGCCCTACCCCACCCCTTTACACCGACTTTGGTCGCTCAATATTTCATGTATTAGATCTTCAAATTGCATGGCATGCCCACTTCCATTGTGTCTGATCGTGACCCGATATTCACCAGTAACTTTTGGTAGGAACTCTTCCGGCTACAAGGTACCCAATTACAACTCGGTACTTCCTATCATCCACAAACTGATGGTCAAACTGAAGCAATCAACAAATGTCTGGAGACCTACCTTAGGTGTTTCACCTCAGAAAAGCAACATCTCTAGGTACAGTGGTTACCTCTAGCTAAATGGTGGTATAACACCAACTATCATGCCACCACCAAAATGACTCCATATGAAGTAGTTTATGTTCAACTCCCTCCTTCGCCTACTTCTTATATGAAGGGATGCTTGAAGGTACAAGCAGTGGATCAACTCTTACAGAACTGCACAACCATGCTGGCCCACCTTAGAGAGAATCTTCATCAAGCCCAAAACCGCATGAAGCTATAAGCAAATCAACATCGCTCAGAACGCCAATTTCAAGAAGGGGATCAGGTATTTTTGAGGCTGCAACCATATAAGCAAACATCACTCAAGACAAGGGTTGTTAGAAATTATCTCCAAATTTCTACGGACCGTATCAAGTACTTTGGCGCATTGGAGAAGTCGCCTACAAGCTAGCTTTGCCACCCACTGTAAAAATCCATCTAGTCTTCCATGTCTCATGCCTCAAGAAAGTGATTGGGAACAATTGCAGAATTCAAACCAATCTACCTGAAGTGGATGAAGAAGGGTCAATCTGGCTCCAACATGAACAGGTTCTTGACACACGAGAATGGCACCTGCGTGGCCGCACGATCAAGGAAGTCCTCATCAAGTGGAAAGACACCTCTCCGGAAGATGGAATCTGGGAACCAACCACTATCCTTCAGCAATTTTCGCAGCTTCAGCCTTGAGAACAAGGCTATTCTTATGGGGGAGGGAATGTTAGGGTCCAACCCTAACCCCCTTATTTATGTAATAGGATCGAGTCATAGTTATAGTTAAGTAAAGAGTCAATAAAGCCCATATTAATAATTGTAAGTGGTTAACCCACATTTAATGAAGGGACCACAGTTAGTTGCAAATGGGCCATGGTATTAATAAGAACCATGGTATTAGATAGATGGTATTAATAAGAACCACAGTATTGCCCCATGGTATTGCATGTATGAATCTTATATAAAGGATAGAGACTCCCCTCGAGGAGCATCGTGTCTTATTTTGTCATTGAGCTCAGCTCTATTGGAGGTTGCCCCCTCGAAGAGGTAAGTGAATATTGCTTTCTGAATAATAAAATACTTGTTGTTATTTCTCATTGTTCTATGTTCTGGGTATATTTCTTCGCATATTTGGTATTCTGGTATCGTCTTGCAGGTTAAGAGCATAACATGTGTTATAAAGCTCCATGGGTAGTTTGTTTTGTTTTCAGTAGTCTTGTTGAATATAGGTGTCATTTTACACCGAGGATGACATTCCCCCAAGGGGGAGGGTTCTGTAACATCCCTAGGGAAAATTCCATGTAAAAAATATATAAGGCCGTAGTGATGGGACATGTATTCCAATCTGAATGGTGGGAAAAACATCCTACTAGGGTGTCCCTTCGGTTTATTATGGCTAAAGGAAATTGGAAAAGGCAATGGCTAAGACTTTGGAAAGGCAAAATGACATTTTGGCACATTTATTTGTGAAAATAATGGAAATTAGGAGAGAAAGAAGGTGAAAGGTCACAAGTTGCATGCGAGGAGGAAATTGAAGGAAAATAATGGAAATTGAAGAAAATAGAGACCTCATTGATAAAAGGCTTCTGAGGATCAGTGGGTGAAAAGCGTTTGCTCAACATTGGATCAAGAAAAGAAAAGAAGGTAAAGAGGAAGCAAAAGATAAAGCAAGGAAGAGCAGGATCAAGCAACTACAACAATATTCTTTGCAGGTGTCGATTTGCATGTGTGTTTTCATTGCTATATTTGGCATGCATGGTATTGCATGTGGTTCTTTTTCGTCATGACATGGTTTTTCCAGGTGTGACAATGTTTTCAGCCTAGCCTTGCCATTTTCGGATAGCAATGGTGTGATGGGGTTCTCATGTTTTCGTTGAGTTGGATTGTTGGATGGATTCAAAACTCAGTGAGGTGGATCTCCGAATGATAGAACACATGGCCTAGTGGTCCCTGAACCAGACTGTGGATCATGGTAAAATCGTTGGCCTAGTAACCCCAGAGCTAGATTGTGGGTTGCGGTAAAGCCAAGATTTTGTGCCCCAGTGGGCCTAGGAATCCTTGTGGGTGAAAGGCAAGATATATCGTAAATCTAAGAGGTGGATTGCTCTCCGTTGGGCCTAGTAATCCCGGGATGGGATATGCAGTAAAGCCTGGAGAGTGGGTCTTGGTTTAAGGCCTAGAGATATGGTGTGGATTGTGGTAAAACCTGAGAGACTAAGAGACAAGAAAATTCCTCATGGTGTAGGTCGGTAATTCTGGTGGCATCCATGCTTGTTTGGCCTAGTGATCGGGTGGAGATCATGGTAAATTTTGTTATTACATGTTTATTTTGTTGGCCTAATGATGCAAGATGGATTACGTTAAAAATTGATTTCTATTGATGAGGGAGAGGTGGTTTAGTCGTAGGATGCTCTGGTTGGTTCTTTTGGTTTGAGTTCCACATTCATGCTTGGAATATGGCACGGGGGTGAATGGTTGAAGAGAGTTTTGGCTCGGCCATTCTATGGTTGGGTGGAACGTGGTAGTCCCAACCCAGGTTTGGATTTTGCATCATGTATATAAGGTTAATATTCCTTGTATTTATATGAGTATTATACTAGTTTATATGTGGATCATATGGCTGCCAAGTTGGGGAGGAGGGGCGAGCTCCCGCGCCGAGCCGCTTCGGATCGGGGGCCGTGGATGGGCCCCATGCCCTGCCCGTGGCTCGGCGGTCTCCCTTGAAGAGGGGGAAGGGGCGAGATCTTTGCGGGTGCGATCATACCAGCGTTAATGCACCGGATCCCATCAGAACTCCGCAGTTAAGCGCGCTTGGGCTAGAGTAGTACTGGGATGGGTGACCTCCCGGGATGTCCTAGTGTTGCACCCTCCAGCCTTTTTGTGCGGCGCGGCGGAGCCAGCGGGAGTGATCCTCGCGGGTGCGATCGTGCCGGCGTTAGTGCGGAACTCCGCGGTCAGGCGCGCTTGACGG
>APFE030972195.1:0-47273 GCA_000404065.3 Pinus taeda
ACCGAAGAACACACATGATAAGATAAAATCAAATTAATCAGAAAAGCAATGTCTTCTGACCAATTACCGTGAAGTATTTTCAAAGTAACAAAATTCTTTGGATTAATCCAGATATCAAAAGTAGGCTTTGGTCCCTGCATTTGATCAAGAGCTCTGATCATTGATAGTTTTTCTTGTAAGGTTAATTTAGGGAACTCTTTCAGCCAATTAGAAATTTTTCTAATTTGATCTGGATTCGTGACGAGCTGTGGTCCTTCAAGAACAACTGAACTGTACATCTGTGCAAAGCGGTTAGGATCAATAGGAAGTCTAAAATCCATACTGTAATGATCCCATGGTGAAGTGAATGTACGAAGATATTGATCAGTTCTTTCTACACATTGAGAGGAGCGAACCACAGTTTTCTTCTGACACCTGCCATCTTTAATTTCCCAATCAGCAAAAGGTTGAAATAATTCATACTGGGGAAAGGAATCAGTAGCATGATAATGTTCATCTACTCGTTGAAGATAGGCGGCGTCCAACTCTTCAAACATATCAGGAATACGGAGTGAAACAAGAAATCTTTGGACTTTTTCAGTCATATTTATTTCTGCTAAGTCAAGCATCTTAGCAGAGCTATATACAGAAAGAGCAAAATCAACTACACCAATAATCTGGTAGTAGTTCAGGGTTTTCAAAACATTAATAGCTTTATCAGAATAGGCTTTGGTCCAGAAATCATCTAATGTCTTGAAATAAACTTTGACTTTCATGTTAGGAAGAGGGAAAACTTTAACCAAGTCTTCATCTAATCCTAAAAATAGACCAACATTCATTTGATATTTGCATGAAAAATAGACCATCTGATATTTGCATGAAAAAGGAGTATTAATGCCGTGGCGAAATAAAGGAGCAAGTCCTATTCTTATCCCCCCAAAATGAAGATAAAAATATTTTCCATCTTTGGCATATTGACGAAACTGTTTAATTTCATCATCTGAAAATAAATTTAAGGCTAGAATTTGAACAGACGGACCAGAAATCTTGATAGTAATTTCAACTTCTTTTAGAAAATTTTTCTTTTTTAACAGAAAGGTCATGGGTAGCTTATAAATTTCAATAGAATGCAACTCAGGTGGAGTCCATTTAGAAGGGTCTTCGACTACCTCATGTTTTTCATTTTCTGACTCAGGGACTTCAGATTCAATAGAACGAGATGAAACTTCGTTAATAACTTTTCGTTCTACAGTAGTGAAGGATCGTAATAATCGGGCCATGGTGAGAATCTAAACCAGAGATTGACTTCAGAAAGCTTTTATCTAATATACACGACGAAGCTGTGTAATTCGAAGGCTGCCTGGCTTTCTAGAGGCTCTGTCTATAGACTCAAAGTACAAATCACAATAATGCTCTCAAAAAGATCAGAACAGAGCTCTGATACCAAAGTTAGGGGCGATAGGGAGATGTTCAGAATAACAGATTTTACTTTGCTCTGATTTATAAAAAGATGATGGACTACTGTAACTTACTTGGAAATATGAAGTGGACGCTGAGACAAAGCTTCCTAACACCACAGAGAAATGCGTAACCAGCGCGACTCCTTGGCGCTTCTCTAACATGCCTTACAATCTCGAACACAGGTGTTCTTTGGAAAGAACAATCCTCAGACTGGTGGCCCAGCAGGCTTCAATATTATATCAAGTAAAAATTACACACCATAGAAATCTCAAGTCAAGAGCAAACTTGAACTCTGAGAGCACACTCAAAAAACTCACAATAGCACTCAAACTCACGATGCCTAAACTATGCTATCCTAGCTCTATTTATACAAAATAAAAGCATTTTGAGGGTCCTTGCCTGACATCGATTGGTCATGGTGGTGTCTACTCAAATATGCTTGAGTACAATAATGCAAGATAATAATTACAAAAGATACTCGCGCATGAGCAGCTCAAAAGTAAAAGTTTCACCAAGTCGGGCTGCGGTCACTTTCGACATCTGATCCTGGATCAAATTCTGACGAGGATTTGTTGTCGTAATACTGCTTTTCTAGAATATCTAGATACTTTTGTTCCCAATCCACATTATTGGCTTGAGCATCTTCATACGTGTCCACAAATAAAGTTTCTTTTTCCATAGATTCTTCTTCTTTTTCTTTGCCTTTATTGCTGGCCACTTGGATAGTGGATTCTTTTCGGATAGGGGCTCTGGATGATTGTCCTGTATCGAATTTTATAGTATCTGTCGTGACATAAAGATTTTTTCTTGGGAACAGATACTCGGTGTCCTTTACTTTCCAATGATTGATGTATGCCATTGGATCAATCTCTATTCCAAGAAAAGGATCAGACCTTCTAGGTTTGATATCAGGAACATTTTGAACAGCTAACTCGATTCCATCAAGAATTTCCCATCTAAAAATCTGGAACATGGTTACAGTTCGTTCAATGCAATATTGGACCCAAATTTTGCAAAATTGACTTAGGTCATATTGATACTGCCAACCTTTGGTGAAGACGACCGAAGAACACACATGATAAGATAAAATCAAATTAATCAGAAAAGCAATGTCTTCTGACCAATTACCGTGAAGTATTTTCAAAGTAACAAAATTCTTTGGATTAATCCAGATATCAAAAGTAGGCTTTGGTCCCTGCATTTGATCAAGAGCTCTGATCATTGATAGTTTTTCTTGTAAGGTTAATTTAGGGAACTCTTTCAGCCAATTAGAAATTTTTCTAATTTGATCTGGATTCGTGACGAGCTGTGGTCCTTCAAGAACAACTGAACTGTACATCTGTGCAAAGCGGTTAGGATCAATAGGAAGTCTAAAATCCATACTGTAATGATCCCATGGTGAAGTGAATGTACGAAGATATTGATCAGTTCTTTCTACACATTGAGAGGAGCGAACCACAGTTTTCTTCTGACACCTGCCATCTTTAATTTCCCAATCAGCAAAAGGTTGAAATAATTCATACTGGGGAAAGGAATCAGTAGCATGATAATGTTCATCTACTCGTTGAAGATAGGCGGCGTCCAACTCTTCAAACATATCAAGAATACGGAGTGAAACAAGAAATATTTGGACTTTTTCAGTCATATTTATTTCTGCTAAGTCAAGCATCTTAGCAGAGCTATATACAGAAAGAGCAAAATCAACTACACCAATAATCTGGTAGTAGTTCAGGGTTTTCAAAACATTAATAGCTTTATCAGAATAGGCTTTGGTCCAGAAATCATCCAATGTCTTGAAATAAACTTTGACTTTCATGTTAGGAAGAGGGAAAGACTTGGTTAAAGTTTTCCCTCTTCCTAACATGAAAGTCAAAGTTTATTTCAAGACATTGGATGATTTCTAGACCAAAGCCTATTCTAATAAAGCTATTAATGTTTTGAAAACCCTGAACTACTACCAGATTATTGGTGTAGTTGATTTTTCTCTTTCTGTATATAGCTCTGCTAAGATGCTTGACTTAGCAGAAATAAATATGACTCAAAAAGTCCAAAGATTTCTTGTTTCACTCCGTATTCCTGATATGTTTGAAGAGTTGGACGCTGCCTATCTTCAACGAGTAGATGAACATTATCATGCTACTGATTCCTTTCCCCAGTATGAATTATTTCAACCTTTTGCTGATTGGGAAATTAAAGATGGCAGGTGTCAGAAGAAAACTGTGGTTCGCTCCTCTCAATGTGTAGAAAGAACTGTTCAATATCTTCGTACATTCACTTCACCATGGGATCATTACAGTATGGATTTTATACTTCCTATTGATCCTAACCCCTTTGCACAGATGTACAGTTCAGTTGTTCTTGAAGGACCACAGCTCGTCACGAATCCAGATCAAATTAGAAAAATTTCTAATTGGCTGAAAGAGTTCCCTAAATTAACCCTACAAGAAAAACTATCAATGATCAGAGCTCTTGATCAAATGTAGGGACCAAAGCCTACTTTTGATATCTGGATTAATCCAAAGAATTTTGTTACTTTGAAAATACTTCACGGTAATTGGTCAGAAGACATTGCTTTTCTGATTAATTTGATTTTATCTTATCATGTGTGTTCTTCGGTCGTCTTCACCAAAGGCTGGCAGTATCAATATGACCTAAGTTAATTTTTCAAAATTTGGGTCCAATATTGCATTGAACGAACTATAACCATGTTCCAGATTTTTAGATGGGAAATGCTTGATGGAATCGAGTTAGCTGTTCAAAATGGTCCTGATATCAAACCTAGAATGTCTGATCCTTTTCTTGGAATAGAGATTGATCCAATGGCATACATCAATCGTTGGAAAGTAAAGGACACCGAGTATCTATTCCCAAGAAAAAATCTTTATGTCACGACAGATACTATAAAATTCGATACAGGACAATCATCCAGAGCCCCTATCCGAAAAGAATCCACTATCCAAGTGGCCAGCAATAAAGGCAAAGAAAAAGAAGAAGCATCTACGGAAAAAGAAACTTTATTTGTGGACACATATGAAGATGCTCAAGCCAATAATGTGGATTGGGAACAAAAGTATCTAGATATTCTAGAAAAGCAGTATTACGACAACAAATCCTCATCAGAATTTGATCCAGGATCAGATGTCGAAAGCGACCGCAGCCCGACTTGGTGAAACTTTTACTTTTGAGATGCTCATGCGTGAGTATCTTTTGTAATTATTATCTTGCATTATTGTACTCAAGCATCTTTGAGTAGACACCGCCATGACCAATCGATGTCAGGCAAGGACCCTCAAAATGCTTTTATTTTGTATAAATAGAGCTAGGCTAGCATAGTTTAGGCATCGTGAGTTTGAGTGCTATTGTGAGTTTTTTGAGTGTGCTCTCAGAGTTCAAGTTTGCTCTTGACTTGAGATTTCTATGGTGTGTAATTTTTACTTGATATAATATTGAAGCCTGCTGGGCCGCCAGTCCTGAGGACTGTTCTTTCCAAAGAACACCTGTGTTCGAGATTGTAAGGCGTGTTAGAGAAGCGCCAAGGAGTCGCGCTGGTTACGCATTTCTCTGTGGTGTTAGGAAGCTTTGTCTCAGCGTCCACTTCATATTTCCAAGTAAGTTACAGTAGTCCATCATCCTTTTATAAATCAGAGCAAAGTAAAATCTGTTATTCTGAACATCTCCCTATCGGCCATCGAAGGTTACCTGCAACGTTGCTAGATCAACAGAACTCTGAACCGTGGCCTGCTACACTTCTTCTACCAACGTTTTTGTCATTAGGCCTTCTACTATGAAGCACATCATTCTCTGTGTCTATTGCAATGTATTTAACTTTTCCTGGAGTGTTAGAGTGATGTGACATGGTTCCTCTATCCATGGCTATAGTTTGGCCTTGATAAGTGCCTCTTTTCTCTGAAGCTCTTCCATCTGTGATTGCAGTTGTTTTCTTTCCTATAGTTGTGCAAGGTGTTGGACTGGTGCCAAAGTGCGCAGAGTCACTCTAACTTCATAAAACTTGCATTTTGTCTCCTAGATGTCTGTGCTGAGATTCTACTAGTTTAGGTCCTCCTGAAAGTTTGTCCATAACTCCATGGCCTGATCAAATATCATCGCACAGTCTGTGATAGTGATATCCAATGTGCCCATGTTTTCCTTTATCATTTCTCTTCATCACTCCTAGACCTCTAGAGGAGTGGTTGGTTGCAACTTTAGTTGAAGCTCTGAGATCTTCATATGGAAATTGAATGTAAATTTTCCAATCTCATCCTTCAATGTGCATACTGCAACAACCAATTTCCTGATTTTTGTTGTCACTATGGCATCCTCTGGAATGTTTAATTCGGGAACTATCTTACACGCCTACATTATAACTATGTCCAGGCTCTGACTTTGTGCTTATAGCTCCTCCTTTCTTTCATAGCCTGAGATTTCTCCACAAACATCTACTCATTGTTTACCTTGAACTCACTAATGACTATAAGGGCGTGCTGCTCTCTAATCTACAGCTTGTCTGAAACCCCCTGATGCAGCACGTGGAGGGTCGTAAGTGGTAGTGCTACTAAGTTCACCCCCATATCTTTAACTGTGCTCAACATAATGCGGTCTTCCTCTGATTCTGTGCAAACATATCCTTCTCATAGTGGTATGACTTTAAGGTCTAGAGTCTGTTCCATCTCTACTACTATCCTGCTCCCTTGAGCCAAGCTCACTTGCACCCCGCTTGCGTGCCCAACACTTGCTTGAATCCTATGGTCTAGATCTATAGATCGCATAGATCCTTTTGGATGCTCCCTAAAATCTCCATGTATTGTTGTTAAAACTAATGCCACAATTCTATTGTGGTGTCTCTTACCTTGTCTTTGATCTCATCAATATCCCCCTACGTGAGGATCATTGGGTCTATGCACGCCTATTTATCTAATTTATGCTTCTTTCTTGGACCAGCAATTGTTTCCTTACCGTGCTTCCTCAATGTGAAGGGAGTGCTCTACTCCCCTTCACCACCTCCTTTGTTCTTTGAGTGTTTTGACTCATTTGTATGCTAGGAAGTTGATTCTTTGACTTCCTTTGTATCAGTGCACTCCTTCTATGCACGCTCTTTTGCAGCATGCTCTTTTTCTGTAGCTAACTTAGCAACAACTTCTTTCCTCTTATGTTCAACCAATACATGTGCGGCCTTTTGTGTTGCCTCTTTTTGCTTCTGCACAATTGTCATCTATGTAACAGAGCTCTCAACACCCTTACTAGTACCTTCACCAACGTACATTGGTTCATGCCACTTTGGTGGCCAACTGCCCACAATCTCATGCACATCTATTTTTTATACTAAGTATGGTAGCTTGTGCCAGATATGCTTAGGATCCTTCCATACCCCAACTGAGACGTTATGGAAATTGACCGTGAACTCCGCAAAGGCACTCAATTGTTCAAACAAGGTTATGGACAACCTTGGCCGCTAACTAATCACTATTTGAAGATCCATTTCCATTAATATCTAGAAGATCTTTGATTCATTGATCCACTCTGGATCCTTTTTTTACTACAACAAAGCAAAATTTGCTATTTCTGGTAAATCTTCAACCTGTGGAGGAAATTGAATATCCTCTAGAAATATCCATGTTACTAAGAAAATTGACAACAAGAGCCACACATAATGAAACAATTTATTATCATCCTATGCTTCATGATAGTTTGTGAGTAAATCCTTACACAAATAATGTGGCCAGTTGTATTGTACTCCCTTCGCGCACTAGGAAGCTAATGATACTCTAGGTGCCAGAACTTCATCCATGCTACATTTCCTCATGATCTTGCTTGCAAGAACTTGGGTGGAAAACTACACCACTTGGTCCTGAATAGAGTGGATAGAATATGAGCGTGACTTCTTTACTAGACCAAATTCAGCTTTCATCTTGTTGGCCAAATCCTTTTCTCCACTTTTCCCTCCAAATTCCTTGGCAGGGTATGCCCCTTTGTACGGAATCTTTGTAATCCGATGGATGAGCATATCAATAATCGGGATGGGCTCCCCAAGCCATAGACACCCATCATGCACCAACGAGAGTAACTAGCGCACACACAACATGTTGATGATTTATCTGTGAAAATGTGGGACATAGGGCATGTGCAGCAACTGAGCCTTCTTAACACCTCTGACCCACTTCATGGGTTCCAACTACATAACTCCAGTTTCTTCATAGTAGACCTTCCTCATGTAATTGGTAGTAGCCAAATGAGGGAATCTCTCATGGACTTCAAGTTCCCAATCTTCCATCTTCAGAACCTGAATGCATGCTAAGATGCACCTTCAAATTCAACCTATTATGGTAACAGGGGCATCAAAACCATAAGATTTTTGGAATTAGGGTCTTTTGTGACTTTTGACATTCCTTTCCGTGGAGGGATATACTCCGTAAGTTATGTGATAGGCTCACCCTCCTCTTTGCTGGATTCCAGTGGCATGACGTTAAACATCCCTTATGTAGATCTTGGTCCTGGCAACAGAACCATTTGTTGGCTTGTATGGGCTTTACCCAGGTTCAAAGGTGATTTGGCCAAGAAAATCCAAGTACTACTGGTGCTTTTAGCAACATTCCATAGAGCGTGGACTTAGGTCTCACCTGAACTAGCATGGGAAGGTGCTAGAACTAGGTTTCTGTACCCTAGGGACGTCTGATGAGCTTCTAGTGGTCTGAAATTTGACCCTACATGCATGTTTTTACATGCACCTATTAGTCCCTCACAACTTGTGATGTTTCCTTCGTGTAGCCCTACTAAGGGTGTGATATGTATTATACACGAGTTCCTTGCTATTGAACCTGTTATTACCCGATTAGTTAACTTATCTGTGTAACACTAGTGATAATTAACAATATATCCAACAATCATATAAGTGTGTGCACTAAATGAAATGGTATAAATGTAAAGAATGCAATACACAAGTAGATGCACTGAATTTGGAATCAACTACTCTTTATTATTCTTCATTCAAGGTTATAGACTTGACACTGCCCTGCGGACTCAGATGCAGGGGTCCGCGCACTCAGTTGCTGACTCTACCAGGCCTTTGCACACTCAACTGCATAGCCTCTTCTTACTACTATGACCCAATACACTTAGAATCTTACTCTATGCTCTATCTTTGCTCCTTCACTTCTTAGCTGCTCAGCTGCTCTCTTTACAGCTTAGAGCCTCGCTCTATTTATACAATCCCATGGTTCGTAGACCATGGGTAGGCTGACATGACATTACATTACCTTAAAACACTTAGGGTGGAAAACCCTTATGGTTGTTATCAGGAAATATAGTGTCCATGTAGAGCTACTAGTCCCACTAAGATGGGTAGATATCTTAGAAACAAACAAACTAAAGTTACTTCCATTTTCCTTTATGAGAAGTAGATAGGAAAGGAGCAAAGAGTACCAACCTCAATCTTTCACTTGGTTCTTTGCTTGTTCCTTCTCCCCTCTGACAGGTTTCTGCCATTCCTTCCTCGCTTACCCTGCTTCAAAGAGTACCTGTAAAGTCAAAGCAGCATAATACCTTCAAAGTACTGGGATCTACAATCATAAACAATATAGGACCAGATACATATTGACCATACAAATGCATACATCATCAAACATACAAGAATGTGGAGGAAAACTTGAATAGCTTTTTTGATAGAAAGATTAGAAGAGAGGCTTACAACCCATTGATCTAACCCAGTGTCATCCTCCTAGCATGAAAGCCTTTCTTCACCTCATGAAAAGCTTAGATCACCCAACACTATGATGTTCCACCAAGAAACCAACATCACCTCCTTACAAGATATGAAATTCCAACCTCTGGATCTCTGGGATGTGGGATCCATATATAGATGTTTGTAGGTGGGGAGTCAGCTTCTGGGATTTTGATTGGTGTCCTCTCTCTGATAGTTCTTGATTCCACTTGGATATTCATGATCTCTTACTCATCCTTGGGCGAATTCAATGAGGCAAGTGTCACAGGAGAAGTTTTTGGAAGATTCCATGATCATCCACCTTGCAAATTGTCTCTACCATTTGTCTAATCTTGCCCATCGCACCCTACAGAATGGATTTTCAATATGCATCACACTTTTTTCATGTGGCAGGTGAGATGCTTCGCACCCTTAGCACTGAGCAGTCTGTATGGCCCAATTTTGACTAGTTCTGAGCAGTTTTCCATGGAGAACTTCTGGGAGATGATGTAATCAGTTGACCTTGTTCCTTTAGGGTGTGAAACAAAACTTTTAGGGACTCATAAGCCCTTTGTTTATGGACATATATGTTTGGGGTTGCAGTGCCCAACTATGTCTATAACAGTTGCCCCCTAAAGCATGAGGTCGAAAATCTTTTGATTTTGGGTGAAATGCTTTATCATGAGGATCCAAGGTTTTTTTGAACTGGAAGGTGACTTGTAATAAGATACAACACAATACGTTATCTTCGTAATATTTTTCATGATCTAGCTGAGGTAGGCATTCCCATGCTTAGCTTTATAAATTCATTTTCATGTACATCGGATAGACAATTGTCTATGTGGCAGACTGATGATTCTGATAGAGCCATCATCCTTTGATTCGGATGATCATCTTTGTAGCAATGATGTACATTTGATGTCTTTATTTTCCTGACTATATCGTAGCTCAAATGGATGAAACTAGATCTGGGGTCTTAAAACTCGTTCAATCTTTGCCTAAAGTGTAAGTCAATCCATGTGAAAAGATGCTCTAGAGTTGAACGTGGAAAGACATCACCTGATTACCAGCCAATGATGTAAGTTGTTAACAGGCGTGAGAGGAATCACTGATAATGATGATGACCCTCAAGGTATGACAGTACAATTCACGTGGTGTGAAAATGGGACTTGGTGTTGAACACAACGCAAAATCTTTCGGTCAAAGGCAATTGATGTAAACCTGTCGTCGAAAGTGAGAAACTTGCCATTGAGGCATCATGCAAGCTTCAAACTACTGAAAGGGTTGTTCCTAAGTTGACTTCTTGGATAATGAGCCGTCGTCAAAAGGAAGTGACCTGTCATAGGAGGGCCTTAATGAATCCCACATCTACGACACAGAACGGAGCAAATGATTTTTTGGAGGTGAAAATGATCTGATGATACAAGGTTCCGGGTGGCAGTCATGAAAGAATGGAGCATTAATGTATTGCAGCGGATGAGACACAAGCTAGGTTGGTGAATTCTCTGGGCGAATTCTCTTTAACATATCAGCGACACTGAAATGGATTGGTAGCGTTAACGCGAAAGATGGATGGTACGATGGACCAATGGTAATATTACCGGTGAACGAAATAACCCAACCCAACTCAATCATGGTGATGGAGTGAAAGTGTCATGTTCAAGAGCGACTTGCTACTAATAAAGTTTCTTTAAGTTTTCTTCCCAATTTCTTCCCAATCATTGTTGACCAGTACCTCTTTATTTTTATCAAGCTTGAGGAGGATAACATATGCTCGTTCTATAATTTGCCCTTCGGGAAAACCCGTCGCTATGTTTTAACGAGGCTAGCGACAGTGAAACTCATTCTTTTCTATATGGACAAGTTTGCCACTATTGGTTTTAATCAGTTTAACGATAAAGACAACTCGGTCCTTTTTCAATTTTAGAGTGTCTCAAAAGGGATGGAAAGGAAACTCCAGTAATCCTTTTTCTTCATATAATCCCTTAAGTCCAAAAAAGTATAAAATATTATGAAAGGGATGAATTTTCAATAGTTTTAATGAGCCGAACAAGACAAGCACTCAATCTTTTTGTGTAATAATCCCTCAAGTCCAAAACGATTAAAATCTAGAGGAGGGATAGCACTTCCGGTAGCTTTAACGAGCTAGAGAGGCCAATTGTTTGGCAATCTTTTCATATTTTACGAGTCAGATGAAAAGAGCTTAAAGGAGACTCGTTTTTGAGGAATGAGTGATATTTTCAGGTAGTAGCTAGTTCCAGGTTAGGTTTGGAATTTTCAATCATGGCAGCGTTACAAGGATGGCTAATAGAATCACTCGTCACAATTGTTCCTCAAAAGGGTAAACAATCAAATGGAGGCATATGATCGGCTAAAATAGAGTGGAGGTCATGGTGAGATCATGACCAACGCTCAAAAGCTAATGATAAGGCATTCAAAATGGTTATTTATGGAGGTTGGCTCATTTTTTAATGAGCTTAAACTCTGGTCGAACATATGCTCATTGCTTAGGTTTAATTTTTAGTGAGCTTGAACTTTGCGTAAAACTGGTCGTGATAATGGTCATTGATATTCGATTCATAGTTAACAATATGTTCTTTCGATGATCATACTACCTATTCAATTGCTCCATCAAACTAATTAGAAATGAGAATACATGCTTGAAAAATGAGTTAAAACACTAATGCCTTACTCGAATTATGTGAAAAGTAATTTAAAAGTAGTTTTTACCCCTCATTTTACCATTTTATTTGAATTTGATATTGTTGGAGCTTTGGAGGTGTTTTCCCCCTTTGATTTTCACTATCTGATTCTGGGAGATTCTGTGGACGATTCTTGGCACTATCTAGACCAGGTAGGAGCTAAACCTGAGCTCTTCAATTGCATTCTTTCCTTTTTGAATTCTGAGCATGTTTCCCTGCTTTTTTGAGCCTCTAAGGTTTGAACTATTCATTCTGTCCCCATCGCACCCTGTGTATATCAAAAGGTGCGATGCATACTGGGATAGCCATTGGCCAGTCATTATGCATGTCACCCAGTACACAGCTGGGGTGCGATGGGCGCAAAGAAGGAAACTTGTGCACTGTTTTTTCATGGAAATTTTGCCTATTTTTTGCCAAATCAGGATCCTAACTCTACCCTTGTTTGTTTTTCTGAGATTCATCGAAGCAAAATGGTTGTTACATGGCGAGAATGTGAGCATGAAGAAGAGGACATGGTTGCTTTACATGATCCAGGTATGGTAACTACATTGCGGAATTATGGTCTGCTCAAGTTCTTCCGCATATCTAGCATGAGGTAACAAATCAACTTGTTACAATATTTCCTTGATGCATGGGATCCTACCAACCAAGTGTTCCATATCAAAGGCAAATCCATCCCCTTGACCATTGTGGACATCTACTTTTTGACCGGTTTATCGAGGCGTGTTGCCCCTCTCTCATTATCAGGTTCCACCCATGGGGGCGAATCCATGAGGGATTATATTCGCCGATATTGTAGAGAAGGATCTCAACTGAGCAGGGATGGCAAGATCAATATCCGAGATGTCACTGACTAGTCTTTAAGGACTATTCTATTCACCTTTTCTAGATTGGCTAGTAGTGTAGCTCTTCACTTCACCAAAAGGTCCTATATGCAGTACGCCTTAGAATGCCTCGAACCAAAGGTGTTAAAGTAGTGTGATGCAGTACTTCCAGTGACAAAAGAATAGCTTACCAAGGTGAAAAATGGACGATCCAAGAACTTTGGCTATGGTTCTATTTTGAACACTTCCACCTTGGAGAAGATCCCACTGATGCAACCATAGTACATTTCACTTGGTTTTCCACCACTGACTGAGCCATGGATGTAGGGGTGGGTTGACCTTATGGCCCGACAATGCTGGTCAACCACAGGTTTCTTTCTCTGATGCTTTCTTTGAGTGGTTCAACTATTAGGAGATGGTTTATGCCGAGTGTCCATATGTTGGTATGGTTTTCCGGGGTGACCCAGATATGGCGTTGCCAACTGGTGAGCAGTGGAGTGTTATAGGTAAAATCTCTGACCATATCCTTGTTTATTGCTTTTATAATTTTCTTGTACTTTATTTTATCAAGACTAATCAAAACTCAAGTGCTTATGCAAATATCAGACCAGTGCGACTAGCAATGCACCTAAGAGCACCAGTTGTCATTCCAACAGCAGAGGCTGTAGGGAGGGCTATCCTTCGTGACCTAGATGTGGCCGAGACTCTTGTAGTATTGCAAGATCAGATCGAAGGCCTCACTCTTGGTATCCAAGATGTGATGACCGATAAGCTGCCTCTAAGATTACATCGACATACTACTGGCGTGCCAAGTCGATGGACTAGGCTTTTATGCATGATTTCATAGGCGGTGACTTGTTATCACCAGCACCATTAGAATAGGGTGCCCCCTAGCATTTTGAGCTTTTCGTTCATTTGAACGATTTTGTCTTGGACACAGAACACTATGTGTAAACCATAAACAGTTATATATATTTTTGATTTTCGGAGATTTATTTTGGTTAACTTATATGATCCTGATGCAAATATTGATGAAATTCTTTTCTTTTATAAATGCCGCAAATGTCTATCGAACACATAATTTGCCAATGAATCTGTTAATGTGTTTAAGTTCCTGGAAATATGTTGATATTGGATAGAATCGAACTGTCTTTCCAAAATCTTTACCTTTAGGAACATGTGGTAGATAGTTGGATTCCGCACGGAATACATGCCAGTGAGCTGTAGAATGACGAGTTTTGAGTCTAGCTTGATGACAAGTCAGTGTATGCCATGTACAATGGCATCAAAGATGAGTTCTATCAATGCACTGTATATAGCGATTCTATTCGTTGATCGACCAATACATACCCCTCTGAAACTCACTAACTCCCCGCTTGGATCAAAGATGGCCTAGGCCGCAGAAGATAGGTTTCGGGAACTACGACTCACTCCGTCGGCATATCCAACAAATGATTCCAATAGGTTTGACATCCGCAACAAATGGAAAAGTGGATTACCTAACCAAAACGATTACTCTTAGAGAAAACAAAAAGTGTAACAAAAGCATAGAGGTTACTACATTGAGTTAAGCATAGTAACGCTTAAGGTACAACCCATTTCAGGGTTGCGCCAGTGGGATCCCATCATAATCCACTAAATTGTAGGCTCCTTTTGCTAATATATGCTTAACAATATAGGGGCCCATCCATAAAGACTGGAGCTTACCTGCTCCCAACTTATCGGACTCTTGGTCATAAAGTAAGACCAGATCACCTTTTGAGAAGACATGGGGTTTGACATTCTTGTCAAACTGCACCTTGACTTGTTTCTTATGGGCTTTGTTAGCCAAGGCAGCATCATGACAGGTTTCATCCATTTGGATTAATTCCAAGAAACAAGCCTCCTCTTCTGAAGTTCCAGGGAGAAGATCAACTCTGAGTTTGAGGGACGCGATTTCGCAGTGAACTAGTAACATTGCTTCGAGGCCATACACCAGCTGAAAGGGTGTAAACCCAGTCACATTTCTCACCGATGTCTGGTATGCCCACAAGGTTGAGTACAGGATTAGGTTCCAACTCTGTTTATGGACTCCAATCATCCTTTGCAGCATGCGCTTCAGGACTTTTTTGATTGCCTCAACTTGCCCATTAGCTTGCGGATAATATGGAGTAGAGCTATTGTGGGATAGTCCTAATTTGGCAACCAACTCAACCATCATGTGATTGCGAAAATGTGATCCATGATCTGTGACTATAGCTTATGGAACACCGAATCTAGAGACTACATGATTGAAAAAGAAAAGAGTAGTCGTTTCGCCACTGTTGTTTAATGTAGGCATCACCTAGGCCCATTTTGTAAAATAGTCAAGTGCAACTATGATATACCCATGCCCCCCGGCCGAGGTGGGTTTACATGTCATGAAATATATGCCCCATTTGGCGAATGGCCCAAAACGAACTACCAGCTGTAGTGGTGCAGTTGGTATTTTGGTTTTGCGATCGAAGATTTGACAAGCATGGCAACTTCTAACTGTAGTTATGCAATCCTTGAACATTCTTGGCCAGAAGTATCCTTCTCGTAAAATATTTTGTGCCGTAGCATAACTAGAGTGATGCCCCCCACACACACTTGAATGAAAATCATCCAGGACTTTTTCAGCCTCCTCATTGGTGAGGAACCTTCACAGAACTGTATCGACACCACGACGGTAAAGCGTATCACCAATGATCATGTAGTCTTTTACTTAGTATCGAGTACATCATTGTTCTGAGCAGGAGGTATTAGACCTATATTTTTGGGTCTGGAGACAAATGATTATATCTCCATACCATGGGTCACTTGAAGATATCATAAACAAAGATTCATCCATGATTGCTGCTTTGGATGTTGAATCATTGGACGACGATGGGAGATCACATAGTAACTCCGCGAAAGCCAGGGCTTTCTTTGATTTGGATTTTACAAATTCCAGAATAAACTCTTGCAAAATTGCTATCCATTTGGAATATTTTTCCCCCAGTAACTATTGCAACAAGATATAAGTCATGGGGTTGCAATCTGACAAAATGGCAGTTTTTCGAAAGAGGACAGAATGTCGAAATCTCTGTATCGCTTGAACAGCTGTGAGAGCTAGCTTTTCAACATAGGAGTACTTGGTTTTTGTATCATTTAAGTTTTGACTTAAATAATAGATAGGATTTTCAATTCCATTGTCTTATTGAACTAAAACCATTGTTATGGTCGTATCTGTTGCAACTAGATACAGGTTAAAGTCTTTTTTAAAATTAGGAGCATACATTAATGATGCCTTTATTAGGGATTCCTTTAGAGCATCAAAGGAAGCTTGCACAACCTGATCCCAGATGAAGGGTACTTCTTTTTTCAACAGACAAGTATAACCTTTAGCAAGTTCAGTTTAATTTGGAATGAACCTCCTCAGAAAGTTTTCCTTCCCTTGGAGTTTCTGAATCTAAAGAAAATTTGAAGGTGGAGGCAGATCAATGATTGCCTAAACCTTACACGGGTCGAGATGAATCCCATCCTTTGAGACTAAAAAGCTGAGTAAATGACTAGAACCGACACAAAACACACATTTGTGTGGATTGAGTTGTATCTTGTAGTGTCGGCAGTGTAGAAATATCGATCTCAAATGCTGCAGATGATCAGTCTGCTTTCGCGAATGAGCCAAAAGATCATCGAGATATTGTTGAACGATGTTTTTGATGTCATGGAAGGCATAATTCATGGCCCTCTGAAAGGT
Source organism: Pinus taeda (assembly GCA_000404065.3). Classification (NCBI taxonomy): domain Eukaryota; kingdom Viridiplantae; phylum Streptophyta; class Pinopsida; order Pinales; family Pinaceae; genus Pinus; species Pinus taeda. The sequence goes on from APFE030972195.1 coordinate 16,402, forward strand.
TACCCCTGCGTTATTTAAACCGAAAGGTAGCTTGTGGTATGTGAATGTACACCACATACAAATAAATGTAGTCTTTGACTGGTCTTGTGGGCGGATATTTATTTGATTATACCCAAAAAATCCATCCATAAATGAAAATATTTCACATCTGGCACATTCATCAATTATCTGGTCAATGAATGGTGTAGGGTAGTTGTCTTTTGGAAAAGCTTGATTTAGATCCCTATAATCGATGCACACTCTAATTGTTCCTTGCTTTTTCATCATAGGAACAATATTCGATACCTAATCGGCTAGAGGAACCGAGTAAATGAAACCAACATGGAGAATTTTTTCAACTTCTACTTTGATGGCAGTGGCTTTCTTGGGGTGCACCTACCGAAGCCATTTTCCTACTAGTTTGACATCTGGATACATCTTAATTTCATGTTCAACTATGCTCAAGTCAATGCCTAGACTTTCTTCATATGACCATGCAAAGACATCTCTGAACTCGCGAAAGAGAGCATAATATACTTCCAGTTCTGAAGAAGAACAAGATTTGCCAACATGAATATTCTCTACAACATCTGGTCTAGTCGAGATATTTATGGCGATAGTCTCTTCAATATAGGACAAGTTTCACTCGAAATCCATCGTATTTACAATATTTGATAAGAAATTAGAAACTGAAGGATGATCAAGGTTGCTGGAACAATCTTCTTTATAATCTAGAAGATGGGAATGATGGTGGTAATCTTCCCATGGTGCCCCATCAATCATCATTGACTGAACAATTCCTTCGTCTATAAAATGTACATGTGACCAAGGATCTGAAGGGGTACCATATTCCTTAGACCTATCTATCCAAACGCTTGATGAGAGTTGATTTGGGTTTGCCTCCCATGCCAAAAACATTGATTGCTACAATATTTCTATTGGGCTTGGAGGAAAAACCTCGCGATGATCCATGCTAACATCGTGATCGGACATCTTCTGAATGGAAGACACCATATTGTAGGTTCCCACTGTGGCCACTTCTGCCAGATTGTTTGGACGCGGTAGGGAAAAAGTACCCATCATTGTAGGGTCTTTTAATAGGCCTACCTTGATATTTTGAAGTGACTGAGAGCTTTCGTGGATCATTGGAATGCTTCCTGTAACTTGTGAACTGTTGGGAAGAAATGTTTGTTCGTCGACGATTGCAATTCCTCCTTGGAAAGGAAATGCAATCTTTCTCAAGCATGTTGACACAACAACAGTCATACCGTATATCCAGGGCCTTCCCAGTAGGATGTTGTAGTCGAGGTTTCCATTGATAACTTCAACATCAATTTCTATTGTCTTACCCCCCATTTCGACTTGCAAGTTACTTAAAATCCCGTATGGAGTGTATGTTCATCCATCAAATGCTTCTAACATCGTAGATGATCGTGACAAAGGTGGTGAGCGTAAATTTTTCCAGCAACTCATTGACATAATACATGTAGATGCCCCCTCATCAATAATTGTTCGATGAATAATTTTGTTGAGGTCTTTCACTTGAATAAGGAAAGTGAGTTGGGCTAGTAACTATGGGTCATATCATTTATGATTAAAGGCCACAAGATTGGAATCCATTGAGTCAATCCCACCTATTGCTGACAACAGAGCCTGCTTCTAGGAAGGGAAATTTTGTAGTACCTCAAGTGTCGACATAGTGGACGGTGATTGGGCCAGGTCCTCTACTATATTATAATTCTATGCTACTCTAGCATGAGGATTAAATGTCGATTTGTGTACTACTCCCTATGGTGGCTTTATTGTTAGCTCAGGAATGATGGGTGGCACAACTTCGGTCAAAGTTGTTGTCAAACTACTAGGTTGATCAAGAGCCTTGTTGTTCGACAGCTATGGATTCCCGTAATCTTTATTTCTTGTCAATATCAAAGCATCATTTTTCTGTTTTGAAATGGACAACATAAGCACTTGGAATGGGGAAGCATTGTCACTAGCAACCAGATTGGTTCCTAGGTTTGGAAATGGATCAGTCAATACCATTGAGGTTTTTGAACTCTTGAAGAATTTTCTAAGCTCAGCTTTATATGGACAATCTTTTATCCGATTATCCTCATCACATATAAGGCATGGATGAATTGGTTTCCTTTCTCCAGAAGGGTTTGTAGAAGATTTTTCAGGAGATGACTCCTCCTATTTCTTCTTTTTCTCTTTCTTTTTCTTCTTGCCTCCTAGTTGCTTCGATTCTTTGCCTTTGTCAGTCGACATGGCATTTACTTCCAAGGTGAGAAGTTCTTCATTTTCATTTTGACTAGAAATCGTATGAGCCTTCTTTGATGCAGCCTTTACTGTTTTCGTGCTAGTCGAAACTATCACGCCATCGCCATCATGAGAGTCTTTGTTTGATTTAGAGTGAGGAGGAATGGAAAAATCTGGTCTAGGAGCATCAAGGATTTTGTCATAGAGCATGCCAGACTAAGTATAGATCAAGTCTAGATATTACACATGAGCAATAACTTGCTCTTCAGTGATGACCCCTCCCTTTGCCACATCTTCTATAATAGAAGGTAACAATGACTTATTAAAGCATTTAGCTAGTAGTTGATCAGGAACATATGTTTTTACCATTCTACGATGACGTCGCCACTCATGAATATGATCAGATATGTGAGTGGCCTTTGTTTGCTTGAAATTGGTAGGAAGCCCTCTTCCTGTTCCGTACCTTATTGGTAACTAAAAATGGGTTTAAAAGGTCGTGGCTATGGTGCTGAAGTTATCAAATGAAGCTCTAGGCAATTCGATGTACCATTTTGCTGCTGGGCCAGTTCACATTCGCTGAAAAAGGTGAAGCCTAATCGAATCATCATTGAGGGTGTTGGATGAACACTACAGACGAAAGATCATCACAAGATTTGATGGGTCTTCACCTAAATTTCCATTAAATTTAGGAATATCTGATGGAAGTTTATGAGGAATCGCCGACCACCAAGGGGCATAAGCAATTGGATCATTTGTTAGCCTATTTAGATCTGGTAACTCTAAAGTTGCCACGAAAGGAAACTATTGATTCAGGTTCGACGAACCATACCCAGAATAAGATGGGATAACTTTGGTAAGGCTGATGGGCATAACCACTATGATATGATTGATGTTGACCGTTTTGAATATACGGCTGCCCATTACTCACAAAGATTTGTTGCTCAGGTCCTCGGTAAGCTTGTTGGAATTGCGGTTGTTGGTATTGTACTAGCCATGGTTGTGAAGCCATTTGTTGTTGTCCAATACTAGCTGTTTCACAAAGATGAGGGGTAACAGTACCCATTTGAGCCTGGATCGCTTCGGTTAGGGAGCCACTAATTGGTGATTGTGGTTGCGTCGTGGAGACAAGAGGTTGTTGTATTACAACCTGAGAAACTTGAGGTTGGCATACAACAAGCAATGCTTGTACTTGCAACACTGTCACAATAGTCGGTGTAGTGGGGATATTCGACATAGGTAGAGTTTGTTGCATTGAGTATACAACTCTTGGTTGTTGAGGCAGTACCAACACCCAACCACTAGATGTAATTCCAGCACGACCCGAAAACTGTTGTGAACTCTCATACGGTTGTTCTCCCAAAGGGAACAATGAAAGCGCATATTGCCCCCCATACAGCGGTAATCCAATGCTCAAAGGAAAGATTGGCCTTTGGGGACTGGACTACCCAAATTGATACTGTTGCAAAGGATCAATTTGCTGAGACTCAACATAAGAGGTTCCAGATATTATTCCGAACGAACAAATGGGAACATATCACATTGTTGAAACAGTCCCTGGACAGACTCCATCTAGCGATTGAGAGCTAGTTGGGACAAATGGTACACTAGCGAACATCATTGGAGTAGAAACAGGAGGTTCTGCCACTGCTGCGTTAGATGACACAGTCCTGGATGTTGACGGTTGTTCAGACATATCTAGTCTATCCAAAATATTTGCTAGTGATTCTACAGGACCTTGTGATGAAGGGAGACTAACTTCTAATGAAGAAGGATCCAGGGTGATGTCAACTCCAAAATTTGATGGAGTGCTAGAGGGCAGATCCTCCACAATCTCTTCTATAGCAATCAATCTAGGTGGGAGAGGTAGACAGTTAGGTCCGTAAAATATTTCTGATGCCGAAGAAGGTATAGACTCTACAGGGACAAATGCTGGAGGGGTAACACCTTCCGAATCAGTTGTAGATTGAGCCAGTTCAGAAATAGAAGCATTTACTGTTACACTAGGATCAGTTCTAATGTCCTCTTGTGGCTGCAGAACTTCTTTTGTAAAGGTAGCGATACTAGAAATTGTTGGAGTAATTGGAATCCCCGAGGATGTTGGAACACAAATTCCAATCAAACCAGGGGACTTTGATAATATTAAATGAGTTCACTTTGTCTGGAATAGTTTCATTTTTGGAGTGAAAGATGGTTGACTCATTAATCTCAGCAAACGATGGGGTTTTTATTGACTTTCTTCCACGATTGTGGGTTACTCGATCAACTCAAAATAAAGGGGAAAAGTGATTCCGAGTTAAATGAATTTTAGATGCTTTGACACAACTTTCTTTTTCAGTTTTTAAGAGTCGAGAAAAAGCTAAAGATGACTCTAGTCACCTTCAATTTTTAATGAGCTTGAAGTGACAAGTGCTCATATGGACCTTTTCCTTTCAGGAGTCTAAAAAGGAATGAAAGATACTACTCTGGAAATCTAGACAGAGGGATTACCAACCAATTGCAAAACTGTAGAATAATTTTTATGATATGGCAATCAACCTTCTCGAATGCTGTGTTCAGTGCATTGCAATCGATAGGGCGGCAGAAAAAACTTCCTAAGGATAAAGGATATAGCCTATTGTGGTCTCCCAATATATACACAACGATACGTGGGAGCACAAGTCCATACTGGCACTTGTCACCTCAAAGAGGAGGAATCACCCAACCTACAATGAAAGCGATAGTTACCAGGCTTTACGACGCCAGAATACGTCTTTGGCCTAGACTTCTAAATGTTGTGCGTTAGGTTCCAAAGCGTTTTTATGTTCATTGAATTTATTTTGCAGTTGATCTTTCTTAAGAAGTTTGCCTTTCAAGTTCACTGCATGATGTAGATATACAATTCCTAAAATACAATTTAAGATGATAAATAGTCATTTAATATTCTTTTTGCAATGAAAATCCTAAGGAAAGAGAAATGAGATTCTTTCGACATAGAGTAGAGAGCACACACTAGATGCACTGTCCTAAATCAAAATCAACAAGTAGTCTAAATGAAAATGCACGTGCATGTATTTTTTTTCTGCTTTCTTAATGTGTGGATGACAAAAAGAATGCTAAGTACAAAATTGAATTATCTTTTCAAACCGACAATACAAAAAAAAAATTCTTCAAAAAATCAAAAGGAGACGATGATGACACTTTGCGACTTTGAATTGAAAACTATTTTTGACACTTGAAAAACTATTAATTAAAATCAAATACAAGAGTAACAATGTAATGGACCATCAAGAACAATAGGATTCTTTTCTTTGACTGAAAACAACACTTGCGACACTTCCAAATCAAAAGACGACAGTTTTATTACGCTACTTCTTTGTAAAAGAGAATTGTAAATGGCGAACAATACATAAAAACATTCACAATTCTTTGTACAATGGAGGTTGATCATGCAAAGGAAGGGAGTTTCCACAGTGGTATACTGATCACAGACAACAAAACTCCTAAATAAAGCTGAATAGTGTGAAGAAAAAACCAAAATCTGGAGGCAGAAACAATATTATCTGATCATCGCACTTGTAACACAGGGAAATAACGATGCATCTCACCTACTGCACATGGGAGGTGCGATGCATCCAGGTTCCCAAGAGGAGAAGGTGTGATGGTCTATGGACGAGACTTCAACTTGGTTTTTGGTCACAGTTTGTAGCTTCATTCAGGGATTTAGGCCGAGCTAATGATAGTCAGTAAATACAAATCACAGGGGCTGATCTAATGAGGTTACTTGAGCCACCACCAGGGCAATTAGGATGTTTGCAAATCAATTGTTCAGTTTATAAACAAAACCTGGAGATAGACTGAGGAAACATTGATCTACTTTGCACTTGCATAGCAAATGCATCTCGAAGGCTAGCTAGCTTGACTTTAGGCTCTATCTATAGTTTATAAAACAAACAAATATAGACAAGAAAACAATCTATTCGCTCCACAGCGGAGTCGCCATTTTGTTATCTGGAAATCTAATGTCCATGCATAACTGCTAGTCCCACTAAGATGGGTAATTATCTTAGAAACAAACAAACTAAAGTTACTTTCGTTTTCCTTTATGAGAAGTAGATAGGAGAGGAGCAAAGAGTACCAACCTCAATCTTTTTTTTGGTTCTTTGCTTGTTCCTTCTCCCCTCTGACAGGTCTTTGCCGCTACTTACTTGCTTACCCCGCTTCAAAGAGTACTTGTAAAGTCAAATCAGCATAATACCTTCAAAGTACTGGGATCTACAATCATAAACAGTATAGGACTAGATATACATTGACCACACAAATGCATATATCATCAAACATACAATAATGTGGAGGAAAACTTGAATAGCTTTATTGATAGAAAGATTAGAAGAAAGGATTACAACCCATTGATCTGACCCAGCATCACCCTCCCAGTATGAAAGCCCTTCTTCACCTCATGAAAATCTTAGATCACCAAACACTATGTTGTTCCACTAAAAAACCAACAACACTTCCTTACAAGATACAAAATTCCAGCCTCTGGATCTTTCGGATGAGGGATCCATATATAAATGTTTGCAAGGGGGTGAGTTAGCTTCTAGGATTTTTATTGGTGTCCTCTCTCTGATAGTTCTTGATTCCACTTGGAGATTTATGATCTCTTACTCATCCTTGGGCGAATTCAGAGAGGCAAGGGTCACAAGAGAAGTTTCTGGAAGATTCCATGATCATCCACCTTGCAAATTGTCTCTGGCATTTGTCTACTCTTGCCCATCACAACCTATAGAAGGGATTTTCAGTATGCATCCAACTTTTTGCATGTGGTAGGTGAGATGCATCACACCCTTAGCACTAAGCAGTCTATATGGTCTAATTTTGACCAATTCTGAGCAGTTTTCCATGGAGAACTTCTGGGAGATGATGTAATCAGTTGACCTTGTTCCTTTAGGGTGTGAAACAACACTTTTAGGGACTCAGAAGCCCTTGGTTTATGGACCTATATGATTGGGGTTGTAGTTCCCAAATATGTCTATATCAATGACTTAACCAATACTTCGCACACTGCACTTGCAATTCAGGGAGATTTACAATACATTTGACCAAAACTTGGGATTTGAGCCCCAAAACATGTTGTGGGGGGATTCCATGCCCAACAGGCCCCCAACATAATCATCGTGACTCATCTCCGAGTCACTCTATTGGCACGGTGATCCTGGCATGGAGCCCCTCTAACTGGTCACGTACTACTTGAAGGTTCGCAGCGCACTATTCTACGGTTTGCTGGACCTACTGCATTCACTCCTTTGATGCTTCTTTGTGAGGATCGAACCCCTGCATTAGCACGTAGAGCCCCTACATCTGTACGAGCTTTCCCTTGATATTTGTCGTAATGGTGAAGGCCTCATCAATCCATGGCTAAACGTGTTCTTTGAGAAGAACCTCTTTCTATCTTGCGACATCCACCTGCTCTTTCAATGCCCTTTCTTACTGCATCTTTGCAAGACGTTGAGTGAGGAAGACCATCTCCGCAGTTCCCCTTACATTTTCGTACTACTCCTGAAGCTTGCTTGCCTTTGTTTCTAGGCTCTGTATGTTGGGGTCCTCCTACAAGGATGTGGGGACTCCAAAGGCTTGGTCCAACATACCGGTACGGTCATACACTTCCTGTCCAATTTCTTCCAACCCTATTTGGATAGCACTAGCGCTCTGCTCTCTAAATTTTGGGGGAGTGGAAGGTTGTGCCTTTAGCCGCATCTCGGCAATATGGAGATTCAACTCCAGCTGCACACACATTGTTTCCTCGCACGTGTTTCAGACTCCACTTGCCAAACAATGTTGGAATTATGGCACAGGTTTGGCACTATGGCATAGGTGTTGTCCTTGATGGCAACACTCTCTGGTGACAGATCACAGTTCAGGCACTCAGAAAGAAGAAAAAGATATATATGCAGGTTCACATTGACAAAGCCGCATATACACGCGGGTTGGACGTTCCCAAGGCACGTATGTGTATACACGCACTTTCATGCAAGGAAAAGCATGTACATGTGGGAGAACTTATTTTTGGTCCGTGGTATTTAGTCCTTGGTATTTGAACCTATGGTTTTTGGCCATGGTATCTCGTCATAAGTGTTGATCCCAAGTATTGGGTCCATGGTATTGAATTGTTATGGTTTTTAGACTGTGGTATTGTGAAAGGCCTAAGGCTATAAAAGAGGAAGGAGATAATTTTGCAAAGGATTCATCTAAATTATTGAATATCTGACAAAGTGCTAGATCTGGAATACTGTGATTGGGTTATGGTGCAGATCTAGATCTGAATGAAGACGAAACTTGAGTGTAATGAGAAGGATAAGTTCTATTGACGGGTCAAAATCTTAAGGGTTGAATGACAGTATCTTTGTATGATTTTGATCTGTTCTATGTGGTGCTTGCTTGAGCTATAAATCTTGTAATCTAGGTTAACTAATGTCTGAATGTTTGAAAGAGTGAATTATCCTTTATAGATCTGTACGCGGGTTTAGTGAAGTAAAGGCGCGTATACATGTGGGTTCTGTGAATTAAAACTACGTATACGTAGGTTGGTCCAAACATAGAAGCGTATACACGCAGGTTTCTGGTTCTTGAAGTAGCGTACATCCCTTGAATTATCTTCTAGCTGCTTCTGTTTATTGCTGCAGTGTTCTGGGTTCAGAATTTGGTGTGTGGTTACTGTTACTGTGTTCTGGGTACAACTGTCAAAGAAGTGTCTATTTGATTCAGTATTAATTGGTGAAAAGGAGATTGTTTGATATATAAATTCTTGATGTTTGATTGATGTTCATGGATCCAGTCTGAAAATTTATGAAACGTGGTCCCTGGAAGTAAAGAGAAGGTTGTAGCCTTCTACAGGTAGTAGCCTGCGTACTAGTATCCCAGCTAGTACAAGAGCTAAGGGGATTGTAGCTCCCTTCCAAGAAAAGCTGGAGAACGAGAGAGGGTTGTAGCTCTCTGTAGGTAGCAGCCTGCGTACTGGTAAAGGACTGCACTAGTATAGATACATTGTAAAAAGAAGTTTCTAAATAAAGGAAGATAGAGACAAATTGCAGCAGTTGGTTTTCACCCACATTGGGTTTCCACCTTATATCTTGTGTTCTTGTGTTTGATTGTCTTCTACTCTATTTCACTGTTTCTGGTTATTGTTTATTTGACTCTGATACATAGATTAATGATCAACATCTGTAAGATTAATTAAATTATAAGTCTTCATGGTATACGCGAGTTTCCATATCTGTAGTTGCGTATATACACGGTTTTCACTAACTGAAGTAGCGTATATGATCTAGGTTTGAAAAAGAAAATAATTGACTTGATAATACTAATTCACCCCCTGTCTCAATATTATTTCCAACAATTGGTATCAGAGTAGGTCATTCAGAAGAAGCTTGATTGCTTGAAGGAAGATCTACCATCATGAGCAACTACGAGAGAGAAGCATTGATAAGGCCACCAATGTTTTATGGGACCAACTTCGTCTATTGGAAGGTAAGAGTCATAGCCTATCTTCAATCTCTTGGTACAAAATTTTGGGATATCATAGATACAGGGTACACCTTTCCATCAGAAACTCCTACAGATCCGGCTGAGAAGAAGCAGTTTGAAACAAATGCTAAGGCTGTCAGTACTCTATTAGTATGTCTATCTCAATCAGAATTCGTCAAGGTTATGCAGTATAAACTGCAAAAGAAATATGGGACAAGATCGTTCTAAGCTATGAAGGAGATGAACAGGTAAAATAAGTAAAACTTCAAACCCTCAGAATTCAGTATGAAAATCTTAGAATGTACAATGATGAAAGTGTGGCTAACTATTTCCTACGTATAGATGAGATTGTTATTTGTATGCAAAACTTGGGTGAAGAAATAAAAGAGGTTGTTGTGGTTGAAAAGGTTCTAAGATCTTTGTCTCCTAAGTTTGAATCAAAATTTTCTGCAATAGAAGAAAAGGAAAATCTACAGAAAATTACCATGTTGCTGTGACACAAAATCCTAACCGCTTACGAAATGAGGAAAGGAGGACCATTAGACAGAAGAGAAGCTACATTCAAGGCTTCAAGCAAAGGAGATTACTATGGGTTAGGACATATATCAAAAGAAGAGGAAGAATCAAATTTTGTCAAGAACCTTCAACAGGGTGCTTGAAGATTCAAAGGTAAGTTACCCTTCAAATGCTTTGCTTGTGGAAGAGTCGATTACTATGCTGCTAAGTGTCCTCATAAAGATAAGCTTGACAAAGGTAAGGAACCTGTTAGATGGAACAAGAAGCAGAATGTAAGTAAGAAAAGCTACTACACTCATCAAGACAGTGATGGACTCTCAAATAGTGATGAAGATGAACAAGGTAATAATTATAGACTTTTAATGGCTTTTGAAGATGATGATTTCATGGATGCTATAGATGAAGAAGGTATTTATGAAGAGATTTCTAAACTCAAAATTTTTTTAGAAGAGAAAAATATGATTATTGATACTCTGCAATTCCAATTGGCTGAAAGGGAAAAACATCATGGAAAGTTAGAATGTGAAATTGTGGGACGTAGAAAAGAGATTGAGAAAACAAAATCTCTTAATATTAGATTTGTTAAAGGATCTGAAACTCTAGATGAGATTATCAATGTGCAGCGTTCTCCACTAATCAGGATAGGTCTGGGATATAATGAAGAAGCATCTCAAGCACAGAAACCATCCACCTCCAAAAGTTATCTTGATGTAGCAAGGAGAAGTGAGAAAAGGCCCAATAAAGACTACCAGGTAAATCAGGGACATTTTTCATCAAGAATGAACAGAGATCACCAAGTAAATCAGGGGCAATCTACTTCAAGGATAAACATAAGATACAACAAACCACAGGTAAATCATTCTCAATTTGAATGGATGTCAATGAAAACTATAATCATTCGGTCCGCAGGGTCGATAATCGCAGGAATTTCTTCAATGGCCAATGTTTCTCTTGTCACAACTTTGGACACAAAGTAGCTCAATGTGTTGCCTACAAAACTATCATGACTAGAGAAACTAAAAAATAGAGGAGTATTACTGGGATCATGAAAAGGACCTACAATAACTTTTCTGCTCTTGAAAATGAAATAGAGTGTTCTATTTGTAATAATTTTGGTTGTGAAGATTTTGAATGCAGGAGCAGGTTTCGGCAGACAACTCAGAAGGAGCAAGCCTCAAATATCAAAACATGGAGAATGAAAGAACCACAACTAGAAAGATGTGGTATAGCCTTATATGCGGAAGGGCAGGAAAATCAATGGTACATTGACAGTGGATGTTCGAAACATATGACAGGTGATAAAGAGAAACTTCAGTCATATAGTGCCTTGGAGAAGGAGAAGAAGGTCTCATTTGGAAATGACACCGCTACACTCATAAAAGGTAAATGTTCTATTCTTTTAAAAAGAAAAGGTCAAAGCAGGAAATGTTATGTATGTTGATGGCTTAAAGCATAATCTATTGAGTGTCAGTCAGATGTGCGAGCAAGGAACAGAGGTAATATTTCGATCAAATGGATGTAGTGTTCGTGATCTTGATACATGAAAACAATGATCAAAGGCATAAGAACTCCAAATAATTTATACATATTCAAATAATAACAACATGAATGCTATCTAAGCAAGAATGATGAACACTGGCTATGGCACTGGAGATTGGGGCACCTAAGCTTCTCACAAATAAGGAAAGCTTGCAAATACCAGGCAGTTCGTGGTCTTCCGGACATCAGAATTCCAGATAATACAATATGCAAGTCATGTTAGTTTGGTAAGCAAACCAGAACTAACGTCCCTAAGAAGGAAGGATCAGCTAGCAAGCCACTTGAGCTTGTCCATACTGATGTATGTGGTCCGTCTAGGAAAAGGTCACCTCGGGGAGAAGAATACTTTATATTATTCATTGACGACTATTCAAGGATGGTTTGGATAAGACTCATGAAGCAAAAAGATGAAGCCTTCAAAAAATTAAAATCCTTCAAAGATTTGGTTGAGAACGAATCAGATCACAGAATCAAATGCCTCAGGTCTGATTGAGGAGGAGAATTTACCATGAATGAATTTTCAATTTTTGTGAAGAACATGGAATAAGAAGAGAATTCTCTACAGCCAGGACTCCTTAGCAAAATGGAGTAGTGGAAAGGATGAATAGAACGGTTCAACAAATGGCTCGTGCTATGATTGATGAGTCTAGAACTCCCGCAAATTTCTGGGTGAAGCTACATTTTATGTAGTTGTTATTCTCAACAAAACAAATGTCCGGGTGAACAACACTCAAACCCCTCATGAGCCCTGGTATGGTGAGACTCCTTCAGTAAAATATTTCAAAATTTCTGGAAGCAAATGCTATATCAAAAATACTAATGAACATCTTGGCAAGTTTGAACCTAGAGCAGACGAAGGCATTCTCCTTGGTTACTCTCCCCATAGCAAAGCTTACAAGTGTTATAATAAAAGGCTTGGAAAAATTGTTGAAAGTATTGATGTAGTGGTTGATGAAGAAGAAAAAACTCCTAGGTAGGTAAGATCTGAAGATTTCGAAGATGATGAGGACTATCCATCAACATCAAATCATATTCATGATGAAGAAGAAACCTATGAAGAAGAAACCCATGAGGAGCCTGAAGAACAAATAAGGATAGAAGAAAAGACTCCATCCAGGTACGTTCAGAAGAATCATCTACAATCTCAAATTTTGGGGCAAAAAGAGGCAGGAAGACAATCAAGAAGAACAATTGCAGAAACTTCAAGCTATTTGACATTACTCTCCTCCATTGAACCACAAAATGTAAGAGAGGCATGCAAAGATGAATGTTGGCTGAAGGAAATGGATGAAGAACTTGAACAGATTGAAAAGAATAACACTTGGGAATTGGTTCATAGACCAAAAGATAAGAATGCCATAGGGACAAAATGGATATTAAAAAACAAGTTGAATGAAAATGGGGAAGTTATTAGAAACAAAGCCAGACTTGTTTGTAAAGGGTATGCTCAACAAGAAGGAATTGACTTTGAAGAAACATTTTCTCTCGCTGCTAGACTTGAGGCCATCCGAATGTTCCTTCCTCTCTCAAGCTTTCAGAAGTTCAAAGTATTTCAAATGGACGTGAAATCAAATTTTCTGAATGGAGACTTAGAAGAAGAAGTTTATATTGAGCAATCAGATGGATTAATCCTTGGAAATGATCCAAAACTTGTATGCAGAATTAAGAAGGCTCTTTATGGTCTTAAACAAGCTCCAAGGGCTTGGTATTACATTTGGACAAATATCTTCATCAACAAGGTTTCTCAAAAGGATCAACAGATAGCAATCTTTATATAAAAATTAAAAATAACAAATTGCTAATACTTGTTGTGTATGTTGATGATATCATCTTTGGCAGCAATGAAGAAGCCATGACTCAGAAGTTTGCCTTGGTAATGCAGAAAGAATTCGAAATGTCCTTGCTTGGAGAACTGACATATTTTCTTGGATTACAGATCCAACAAAATGAAGGCGGTATCTATTTATCTCAAAACAAGTACCTCAAGCAGATTTTGAAGAAGTATGGCATGGAATATTCGAAACCTATATGTACCCCTATGGTTACATGATGCAACCTCAGTGCAAATGATGAATCAGTAGCAGTGCATCAACTAACCTATAGATCCATGATTGGAAGTCTGCTCTATCTAATAGGTACCCGACCAGACATCATGCATGCAGTGGGAATGGTTGGAAGATTTCAAGCAAATCCAAAGGAATCTCATCTTCAGGCAGTAAACAGAATTTTCAAGTATCTTCAAGGAACTCAAAACTATGGCCTATGGTATCCTAGAGATACGGATCTCACTCTTCATGCTTATACATATGCAGATTGGGCTGGAAGCGTGGATCACAGGAAAAGTACTAATGGTGGTGCATTCTTTATGGGTTCCAGATTGGTATCTTGGTTTAGCAAGAAACAGAGTTCGATTGCTTTATCTACAGCTGAAGCAGAATATGTGGTTGCTGCATCTTATTGCACACAACTCCTTTGTATGATACAAACTTTGCAAGATTTTCAAATCACTTGTACTCCACCCATCTCCATCTTATGTGATAATACAAGTGCAATCAGCATTTCAAAGAACCCAGTCATGCATTCAAAGACCAAGAACATATTGATCAAGTATCATTTTCTCTGGGAACAAGTGCTGGAACAAAAGGTCAAATTGGAATATGTTCCCTCCAAGGAAAAAGTTGTTGATATTTTCACCAAACCACTACCTAGGGAGACATTTGAATACCTCGGACAGAAGCTGGGGGTAGTTGATGCATCATCTTGTTGTTGAAACCTGTCTGTTTTAGAGAAATATGGTTGTACATGAGTTGCATGAGGAGGATCCGCATACATATGCTAGTTTATGCAGATACAGTCGTGTATATGATGGTTCGAAGGAAATCAATGGGGACAGACTCTGGTTGAAGAGAGTCTGATATGGGTCTGACAGAGACCATTTGGCACAGTTTCAGGGGGAGCAGATAAAATTATGATAATGCACTGTTGACATTACATTAGAAGCTTTTGGTTCGAGTACAGAAGCTGTTTTGGGTTCAGGTGGATCAGCTACAGAAGGAGAACAGAAGGAAAACATGGTTGTTGATCTGTAGAGTGATTGTCAAATGCTGCTGATATCAGTTATTAGTGACTTTCATAAGTCTTGCTATTTCATCTCTATGCCATGTATATCGTTTATTGTCAAGGTCATGCAACGGCCTATTTTGGTTTCCCCACTATGCCTGGGATGAATGATGTAATGTACTTGGTTGTCTTATGTAAATTTCTGGTGTATCCCCACTTGGTTGGGTGATTGATGTATGTATAAAGTCTATTGGTGATAGGAAGGTCTTTTATGATGTATAAGTCATGGTTCTTCTTGAAGAACATCTTTTTGGCAGATCTTGCCTACAAGTCAGGGGGAGCTTGGTCAGCATAATAGAGCAGAGAATTAATCATGTACTCAGGGGGAGCACAACCCTTTGCCCTTGATGACAAAGGGGGATAATGACTTTGAGGATCTTGGGGTTGCCATCAAGTCCAAAGGGGGAGATTGTTGGCATTATGGCAAAGGTTTGGCGCTATGGCACAGGTGTTGTCCTTAGTGGCAACTCTCTCTGGTGACAAATCATAGTTCATGAACTCAGAAAGAAGAAAAAGATATATACGCAGGTTCACTTTGACGAAGCCGCGTATACACGCGGGTTGGACGTTCCCAAGGCACGTATTCGTATACACGCACTTTCATGCAAGGAAAAGCATGTACATGTGGGAGAACTTATTTTTGGTCTGTGGTATTTCAACCTATGGTTTTGGGCCATGTTATCTTGTCATAAGTGTCGATCCCAAGTATTGGGTCCATGGTATTGAATTGTTATGGTTTTTGGACTGTGGTATTGTGAAAGGCTTAAGGCTATGAAAGAGGAAGGAGATCATTTGGCAAAGGATTCATCTGAATTGTTGAATATCTGAAAAAGTGCTAGATCTAGAATATTGTGATTGGGTTATGGTGCAGATCTGGATCTGAATGAAGACGGAACCTGAGCACAAGGAGAAGGATAAGTTCTATTGATGGGTCAAAATCTTAAGGGTTGAATGATAGTATCTTTGTATGATTTTTATCTATTCTATGTGGCACTTGCTTGAGCTATGCATATGGTAATCTGGGTTAACTAATGTCTGAATGCTTGAAAGAGTGAATTATCCTTTATAGATCTGTACACAGGTTCAGTGAAGCAAAGACATGTATACACATGGGTTCTGTGAATTAAAACTGCGTATACGCAGGTTGGTCCAAACACAGAAGCATATACACTCAGGTTTCTGGTTCTTGAAGTAGCGTACATCCCTTGAATTATATTCTAGCTACTTCTATTTATTGTTGTAGTGTTCTAGGTTCAGAATTTGGTGTGTAGTTATTATTACTGTGTTCTGGGCACAACTATTAGAAAAGTGTCTATTTGATTCAATGTTAATTGGTGAAAAGGAGATTGTTTGATACAAAAATTCTTGATGTTTGAATGATGTTCATGGATCCAGTCTTAAAATTTATGAAACGTGGTCCCTGGAAGCAAAGAGAAGGTTGTAGCCTTCTGCAGGTAGTAGCCTGCGTACTAGTATCCCATCTAGTACAAGATCTAAGGGAGTTGTAGCTCCCTTCCAAGAATAGCTGGAGAATGAGATAGGGTTGTAGCTCTCTATAGGTAGCAACCTGTGTATTGGTAAAGGACTGCACCAGTACATAAACATTGTAAAAAGAAGTTTCTAAATAAAGGAAGATAGAGATGAATTGCAGCAGGTGCTTTTCACCCACATTGGGTTTCCACCTTATATCTTGTGTTCTTGTGTGTGATTGTCTTCTGCTCTGTTTAACTATTTCTGGTTACTGTTTATTGACTCTGATACATAGATTAATGATCAACATCAATAAGATTAATTAAATTATAATTTTGCATGGTATACGTGGGTTTCCTTATCTGTAGTTGCGTATATATGCGGTTTTCACTAACTGAAGTAGCGTATATGATCTGGGTTTGAAAAAGAAAATAATGGACTTGATAATACTGATTCACCCCCCCTCTCAGTATTATTTCCAACAAATAGTTGATCCACATTTCTATTGGTATGTCCATGGTGATGGACAAATCTGGGACACACCGGCATGCTTCATCCACTATCTGTACTAACTACTGGTTTTGTGACACTAGTTTGTCACACTACAGGCTGAGCTGTTCGATGATGATATTTTGCTCACTCATCACCTGAATCGTGTGGCCCTCCCTAGCATGGAGCTCTCTTGTTATGCCATCTTGCAGTTGGTACAGTGTGTCTCATGGAAGGGCAGCCAAATTAAGGCCATGTCCCTTGATCTTACCAACCGTGGCTCTGTCGGTCTCATTCTCTACTACTAGCACCCCTTTTGGTAGCACTACAATATTAGCCATCCTTCTGCATAGCATCTGCTCTACTTCTAATGTGCTTGTTGTAATTTAGGTTGCTACGGTTCCTTGCTATGGGAGCCATACCTGTAGTTCCTGTAGTTGCGCCCTTAGGGTCCCTAAAACAATCTACTACTCCGACATGGCTTCTTGGAGCACTTCCTTGCTGACCTCGTGAACCATGTCACCAATGTCGTAGAGGTCACCTTCTTTTAACGTGATTACGTTGATGTCCAATTTGGAGGCCTTGACCTTTTTCCATGGACTCGATCTCTCTTTGATGCGCAGCCTTTTGAGTAGGGTGGAAGTTGTGCCAGGGTCCATGTCTTATTCTATAAGGTTTGTGTCCTCTGCCTCCTGTGCTGTAGACAATTCCTAACCCTCTTCTTCCTGCATTATTGTGGCCCCTATTGTTTGCATCATTTATGCTACTTTGATGGCATTTTCCTACTCCACGGTTGCCTTTGCTGCCTTGCAGATGACCCTTACCTCTGCTACCTCTTTTTTATTGTGCCTCCTCTCAGCCAACTATGTGACATGCCACTTGGCCTTATCCTTTCTTTTCTCTGTTGTTGTCCTATCCAGCTCCACCAAATCTGTGGCGCGCCACTCGGGAGGCCATGATTCTAACACTATAAAAATTGTATCGTCAATGGTGATGAAGGGGAGCTTGGTCTACTATTGTGCCAGATCATGTTAGGCCTTGATGTAAATGTTATGCATGTCCGCCTTGAAGTCTACAAAGCTTTGGAAACTGTTATGCATTATGGTGGATAGGTGTGGCCTTCTATTAATCCACATCTAGATGCTCTCCTCCATGAGTACCCAGAAGATATACGTATCACGAATCTACTTCGTGTCCTTGGTAGCCTGGAGTGACACATACTTTGTGGCCTATGGTAGGTAGCACTCAATACTTGGGAACTGACTATTCTTTGGGCATTCTCCCACTACCAGCCAAATGGATAAGAGAAACCACGCATAGTGGAAGGTCTTACCTTGCTCCTAGACTTCCTTGCAGTTGGTCAAGAATTCCATGTAGAGGAATTCAGTCTAGTTGAATTGGACCCCTTCTATGCATTGTTCGGCCAACACAACTACTGGCACTGGTACTTCATCGCCACGGAATTTTCTCATTACATTCCTGGCCAGGAGTTGGTTGGCTACACGCACCCCTTTATCTTTGATACTATTGATAGCATAACCCCTCCTTTTCTTCTCAAGCTTGTATTTCTTCTTCATGGCTTCTATGAGAGCAAAATCACCACTTTTTCCTGCTATCGTCATGGGGTCCTTTCCTTTACACGGAAGCTGAGAAATTCTATGGATGAGATCCATCATGATGGGAATAGGCTCCTCCAGCCATAAGTACCCATCGTGCACCAGGCAAAGTAGCTATCTGATGACAAAAATAGTGATGGGCATGTCGCGAAAGTGTGAAATCCATAGCAAATGAAGCAATTTGGCCTCCTCCACAATGTGCAGCCATTTCCATAGCCCTAATGTTGTGACCAATGCCTCCATACTCTACTTCATGGGGCTCTCCATCTCTAAGTGTGGGAACTTCTCGCTGTCTACAAGGTCCCAATATTCAAACTTCATTGTGGGCATGTGACCTAGGTGTGAGTCTTCAAACACAATTCCATCAGAGAGCAGTGGGGTCTAGAGTGCACTCTTTGTGGAATCCAGATCCTTTGGTATCTTGGTTTTCTCTTTTCACAGAGGGACATACTCGATCAATTTCACTACAGAGTGCATTGGTTGGATATCCTCCGCTTCCTCAGCAATGAGAGTTTGCAAGTCCTCCTCATCATCATTTGTCTCAATGGTGATAGCCTTTCCCTTTTCTTCCATTGATAGCTTACCAAACTGTGGATTCCTTAGGGACATGCGGACTAGTCCCATTGTCTTCTCATATTTTTTCGGTCTCCGCATCTGAGGTGATTTTGGGATATCCACCATGACCCCAGTATCTTTGGGAACATCATGTACTGTGGGGTTCTACACGGCCTCATCATTGGTTCCTTCTACAAAGCCCAAACCTCTCCTGGTAGTCGCCATCTTGTTTGAACTGTCTGTGGTTGTTTGCCAACTTTGGGGCTTGCATATCACTCGGCTCTCAACACTCTGTGCTCTAATCAACTCCTCAAATCTCAAGTGAACAATTGTTGTCTCGTGGCTAGTCCATGGAGTTTTATAGCACGTTTTGAATTCAAATTTGATTGTTCCCCCCAATTCTGGGCCATTAATGCTTTCTTGGTGGCAAATTGTCCCAAATACTGCCCTTAATTAACATCTTAAATGCTCAATGCCTGATCCCTTCTGCCTTAAATCAGACATCCCGTCATGATAGGGACCCCAATAGTCACTTCCCAACCTACCCATGGGCAATGCAGCCCCCCATGCACTAGCGCAAACCTTGTGACATGCTAATTCTATGCGCACCTTCCTTATCATGTAGCTCCCAAAGAGATTCTTTTATAGTCCCACACTCTCTTTCAACTGTCTGGAGCATTGAGACTATGCTCCTTACGTCTAGTCAAGTGGTTGCACCACCTATGTGAGACTTCCACTTTCCTTCCAATATAGTTCGCAGAAACTCCTCAATTTCCCTCATGACAGGCAGTGTTGCACATTCTACTATATGTAGTGCACTCCCCTAGTTACTGCGTTTGGTGAGATGCAGTCATAGCCATGGCAACAGAGTCATAAATTCTTAGTGACAATCTTCTAATCCAGTGGTATGATCATCCACACCTTGTCTTTCCATCCTTAGTTTATTGACAAGACATGCTTGCTTGATCTCGACATCCATCAAAATTATTTTCTTCCTCAGGCATACCCTGTCTTTTTCGAGTTCGTGAAGCCTAAGGTTCCCTCACCAAATGGCTTCATGAATCCTTATGTGTTTGACCTCGCATAGCTGTGTAATTTCTTTGTCTCGGTATTTTCACACCGTCACATATGTAGAAGTAATTATGTGCAGATTCCTTTTTTCATTCTCTTTAGAAATTACGGTATCTACTCTATTCTGCACCTTTGGAATTGTTTCTGCAATCAAGGTTTTGCACATGGTCCTATAGGCCCATCGAACCACTAGTATGCACAGGTCCCAATCAGTGTGACTCACCTGGTGAACCTTGTTTAGTACTTCACAGACCCTATTGAATGCCTCTCCGTGGATAGTTAGTGGCACGTGTCACCTTTCCTGATGTTGCAATTTGTTCTGATTCTCTATTCTCGGAGTGGTGTACGCTTGTGTGGGTTGTATAGAATATGTCTGTATGCATCAAGAAATGTGGGCATGCAAGTTGTTTCACCCCTACTAACTGGCTCAGGTTCTGAGCTGGAGTTTTCCAAAACATAGGAGCATCATCCGTTTGCATCCATGCTAGTCCTCAAAACTTCCTTGAGGCGTACCCCACCATCATGCGAGTCGTAGTGCCCACTTTAGAGCATCAAACTACTACTATTCTGGTACTGCGCTTTCGAATTTTTCCAGGAATTCATCTACTGCTATCAACCCATCATATGTAGGTAGATCCCTTGCCTCTATTTTCATGCAGTGTAGTGATATAACCATCATGTTGCAATTAAGCGTTGTTACTTCGTGCAACCGATTCTGCCATCGCTCTATCTCTTCATCTGAATATGAAGTGCAGGAGCTTTTGCGCTCCCACGAAATCCTTCCATATACAATTAGATTCACCCAATCTTCTTCTTGCATCGTTATCTTGTAAATACAATCAATATTATCATCACTATCATCATCACACACTGGTTTAGTGTATCACGCTCCTTCGGCTAGATCTAGCGGTACTACTACACGTAGTGACTTTTTTTCAAAGATCATTTTGTGCTTTTTCATATTTATGAGTCCATTCATATTGGTGGCCCAATCTATTCCTAGTATCATGGGATAGGGATTACTGTCATCGAAAATCTCTATCACTTCAAAATTTGCTTGCACGCTCGCACCTTCAATGTCTACTACTACTCCTTACAATCTTCCCATGGTTAAGATCTTCTATTTGTTTGCCATTTGTAACTAAATAGGATACCACTGTAGCACGGGTTTGCCCATGTGTTCCCTTGTTTGTATTGGCAGTACATTTGCGTCCGATATGAGATCCAGGATTACCTGATCCATTTCATATTCACCAATTTGCGTAGTCAACCTCATTTCCCTTCCCGTACGCAATGCATGCTTTCCAAGTTTCCAGACCACGCATGGTTCTATTAACCCTACACACCTAGTGATAAGTTCCTATAGTCCTTTTACTAGCTTGTTGTTGCATAGAAGTTTCATGCATGTCTCTAGAAAGGTAGTGAGCATTGAAGGATCCATCCCTAGTTCTAGTTGATGCTTACTACCTAAACTGGAGGCCTCCGTGAAGCTCTTCATAGCTTCCATGAATGTCTCCTTCACGCATTCTAAATCAAATTAATGTTCGTTTGTAGGAGCCTTGTGAACCCATGCAATTTCATCTAACTAGTTTCCTTTATCATCGCCAGTGGTCATACCGTTCTTAAGCATCATGTTTAAATTCGGGTCTTCTTCACACAACTTAGACCTCATCATTTGTAGATTATGAGTTGTACGGGGCTGAAGTACCCCTTTTTTGCATAGTCTTGCTATCAATGTGGGGAAGTCCTCTGCCTCATGATCAAACTGAGTACAGTACAAACATGATGTCCTTGTTGGGTTTGAACAATCACGGGCACAGTTCCCTGGCCCCTTCCTAGTCCCATTAACAAATTAACTGTCAGTGACCCCTTCGTAGTCCCATTCCACATCGACCTCGACTATGCCCCTAAAATCCAGTGCACACCATTCCTACATTTGGGTTGATGGCTTGGATTTTAGTCTGCACTACGTAGGTAGGAGTCTGATCCATCATTAGTTCGTAGCTTCTGCAAGTGCACTCATCATGGCCTACCAACCTGCAAAAATTACAAAACAATAACTAGGACGTCTGCATATACTTCTGTAATAGATGACAATTATCCATAGTGTGTTTTCCTCTTATCTGATAGATCGCACACCATAATGGAGGCACCGCACTTGGTCCTTCCTATGTGTTAATTGTTAATGGCATTGGCCCTCCTCCTGCCAAGTAATTCATGAACACTAGATAGTGGTCCTTGTCATGCCCCTAGCCTTTGTACTTTATGCACCATATCTCCTCACATGCCTCTGCTTAATGTGTCATGTCTTGTTCCAAAATCTACATTCCAGACATAGATTTTGTAGTTGTTTTTGAATTTGTTGGACTCCTAGACTAGGGTCTTGTATAGGGGTCTCATAGAATCTCGGCGCCATCTCCAAAGCTTCTAATTGGGTGGAAAGTTTTGACTATGAAAATGCCATCCTTAAGTGCGATGTCAGTGATGCTACAAACCATGAACAACATTGTCCATCTATTAATGTCATGGTGGCTTCGCAAATCATGCCCTTCAGTCTTTGGTCCAAATCCCAAGGGGTCTCACCTAGGAGCATTGTGATGTCCTTAAGCCTAATGATTGGTTGTGTTTCTGACTTTGGCCTGCTAAATTCCCTATTCAATACAGTCTAGATTTCTACGATTCCTGCGTTTAGATGGTCATTAGAATGCTTGATGTAGCATGTTAATGCACAATCCTACAACACACTCACCAGCATATCCTTCTTGATATTTTAATCCATGATGCCTTGTGCTTCCCATACTGCTCTTACCACGAACTAGAATTGGTTTGGATCTTCATTCCCCACTCCTATGAATATCGGTAGTTTGATCGCACTCGCCATAAAAAATTGTGGTGGTGGCGGAGGTGGGGTGGGTGGAGATGGAGGTGAGGAGGGTGAGATGGGTGGCGATGTAGGTGGAGGTTGTAGGCATGGAATTCACTGCCTTATCAGAGTAACTGCACTTCTTGGAGAGACTTTCATGAGCTCTTCCTCACTCTCCCGTGAGGGGGAAATTAAGGGACTCATTTCCAGTTCTTCATTACTTCCACTTTTGTAGACATTCGTACTTCTGTAGTCCCAAAATTTAATTTATTTGCATAACCCGCTTTTCACACAATAGAATCTTAATCCAAGTGTTCAAAGACTTAATATACTTATGTTACAGTCCCTTGAGAAAATGTCGCTCCACCTCACTATAGCTGATATTCATGTCTACTGCAAATTCAGTGATAAATCCTCCTATAATTTGGTTGAGCCAATGGTCCATAGCTCGTGCAATCCTATCTCCTTATGCTTCTAGTCTACACACTACTTTCGAAGTCCACACGATTGGTTTCTCAAGCCTACACCTTCCCTAACTACTTGTTAGCTTCGTGATCCACTCATACAACTCAAAAGGAAAGGATGCAAAGAAAATGTCGTGGATTTCCATATACAACTAGCACTCCAACCATTGTTCATTAGATACTCATGAATTTATGTTTTCCTACGCCGTGAACTCGTGAATATTCTTGTCCAACCACCCTTCAATTTCTTTCTTTGTTGGATTCCAGTGGCACGACATCAAAGATCCCTTATGCAGATCCCGGTCCTGGCAACAGAACCATTTATTGGCTTGTATGGGCATGACCCAAGTTTAGAGGTGATTTAGCCAAGCAAATCTCGATACTACTGGCCCTTTTGGAAAAACTCCATGGAGCGTGGACTGTGGTCTCACCCGAAGTGGTATGGGAGGGTGCTAGAACTAGGTTTTTGCACCGTAGGGATGTTTGATGAGCTTCTAGCGGTCCGTGGTTTGACCCTGCGCACACGTTGCTACGTGCACCTATTAGTCCCTCACAGCTTGTGATGTTGCCTTTGTACAATCGTACGAGTGGTGGGATCCATATTATACCCAAGTTCCTTGCTATTTAACATGTTATTACTCGATTACTTAACTTATCTGTGTAAGACTAGTGATAATTAACAATATATCCAACAATTATATACGTGTGCGTGCTAAATAAAATAGCATAAGTGTAAAGAATGCAATACATAAGTAGATGCACTAAATTTGGAATCAACTTCTCTTTATTATTCTTCGTTCAAGATTACAGACTTGACACTTCCCTGTGCACTTAGCTGCATGGTCTGCATACTCAGCTGCAGACTCTACTAGGCCTCTGCGCACTCAGCTGCAGAGCCTCTTCCTACTACTATGACACAATACACTTAGACTCTTACTCTATGCTCTATCTTCGCTCCTTCGCTTCTTAGCTGCTCAGCTGCTCTCTTTACAACTTAAAGCCTCCCTCTATTTATATAATCCCATGGTTCATGGACCATGGGTAGGCCGACATGACATTACATTATGTTACAACACCTAGGGTGGACAACCCTTATGACTTAACCTATATTTTATGCTCTGCGCCCACAATTCACAGATTTTTACAATACATTTGACCAAAACTTGGGCTTTGAGACCCAAAACATGCTATGGAGTGATTCCATGCCCAATATCAATATACATTTTAAAGTGTCCACCCAACAAATAATGTCGAAATTTTTGCAGCACATAGAGCATCGCCAACCCTTTGCGTTGTGTAGTAGAGTAATTCTTCTCAGCTTTTGATAACTTTCTATTGGATTATAAATCTCTTCTTATCCTACCTGTGTTAATTTTGCACCAAGTGCAATACAAGTAGCATCTATATGTATGTGGAATTCCTTATTCCAATATGGAAATACTAAAGTAGGTGCAGTTACCATCTTTTCCTTCAAGACATCCAGACTGCGCTAACAACCTTCATCCCAACAAAACATTACATCTAGATTTAAGACTTCTGTGGTTAATATCTTCTTTAGTAACCAGAGAACCCACAGTAAATGCCATTATTTCTATCAACGTTTCAAATCCCAACATGCTATTAGGAAATCTAGTGTCCACTCGAAATTGCTAGTCTCACTAAGATTGGTAGCTATCTTAGAAACAAACAAACTAAAACCACTTTCTCTTTCCTTTATGAGAAGTAGATAAGAGGGGAACAAAGGACACAAACCTCAATCTTGCGCTTGGTTCCTTGCTTGGTTCGTCTCCCTTCTAATAGATATTCACTGCTCCTTCTTCGACTACCCAGCTTCAAAGAGCACCTGTGGAATTAAAGCAGCATAATACCATCAAAGAACAGAGATCTAAAATCATAAACAATACAGGACCAAATATGTATTGACCACACAAATGCATATATCATCAAACATACAAGAATGTGGAGGAAAAATTGAATAGCTTTATTAATATCAAGAATAGCAAAGAGGATTACAACCAATTGTTCTAACCCTGTGTCATCCTCTCAGCATGAAATCCCTTCTTCACCTCATGAAAAGCTTAGATCACCCAACACTATGATATTGCACCAGGAAACCAACAGCACTTCCTTACAAGATACAAGATTCCAGCCTCTGGATCTCTGTGATGAGGGATCCATATATAGATGATTGTAGGGGGGTGAGTCAGCTTCTGGGGTTTTGATTTGTGTCCTCTCTCTGATAGTTCTTGATTCCACTTGGAGGTTGATGATCTCTTACTCATCCCTAGGTGAATTCAAATAGGCAAGTGTCACAGGAGAAGTTTTTGGAAGATTCCATGACCATCCACCTTGAAAATTGTCTCTGCCATTTATCTACTCTCGCCCATCGAACCCTACAGAAGGGCTTTCCAATATGCATCGCACCTTTTACACTGAGCAGGTGAGATGCATCACACCTTTGCACTGGGTAGTTTGTATGGTCCAATTTTTACCAATTCTAAGCAATTTTCCATGGAGAACTTCTGTGAGATGATATAATCAGTTGACCTTATTCCTTTAGGGTGTGAAGCAACACTTTTAGGGACTTAGAAGCCCTTGGTTTATGGACATGTATTATTGGGGTTGCAGTGCCAAAAAATGTCTATAACAATTTCCCCCTAAAGCATGAGGTCATTAATCTTTTGATGTTGGGTGAAATGATTTATCATGAGGATCCAAAGTTTTTTCGAGCTGGAAGGTGACCTGTAATAAGATACAATACAATACATTATCTTCATAATATTTTTTCATGATCTAGCTAAGACGGGCATTCATGCTCAGCTTTATAAATTCATTTTCATGTACATAGGACAGACAACTATCTGTGTAGCTGACCGATGATTCGAATGGAGTCATAATCCTTTGATTCAGATGATCATCTATTTGGCAATGATGTACATTTTATGTCTTTATATTCCTGAATATATCGCAATCCAGATGGATGAAACTAGATCCGGGGTCTTCAAACTCATTCGATCTTCACTTAGAGTACAAGTCGATCCATGTGAAAGATGTTCTGTAGTCGAACATGGAAAGACATCACTTGATTACCAGCCAATGATGTAAGATGTTAACAGGTGTGAGAGGAATCACCGATAATGATGATGACCCTCAAGGTATTAGAGTACAATTTGTGTGGTGTGAAAAAGGGACTTAGCATTGAACACCATGCAAAATCTTTCAATCGAAGCCCATTGATGTAAACCTGTCGTCAGAAGTGAGAAACTTGCAATTGAGGCATGCAAGCTTCAAAGTACTGAAAGGGTTGTTCCCGTTGTAGGAGGGCCTTAATAAATCATAGATCTATGACGCGGAACGGAGCAAATGATTTTGGAGGTGAAAATGATATGATGATACAAGGTTCAGGGTGGTGGTCATGAAAGAATGGAGTGTGAATGTATTACAGCAGATGAGACACAGTTGAATTCTCTGAGCGACTTCTCTTGAACATACCAGTGACACTAAAATGCATTGGTAGTGTTAACCCTAAAGATTGATGGTACGATGGACCAATGGTGATATGACCAGTGAATGGAATAACCCAACCCAACTCGGACGTGGAGTGAAAGTGTCATGTTCAAGAGTGACTTGCTACCAATAAAGTTTCTTCAAGTTTTCTTCCTAATTTTCCCCAATCATTGCTGACCAGTACCTCTTTATTTTTATCAAGCTTGAGGAGGATAACATATGCTTGTTCTATAATCCACCCTTCAGGAGAACCCATCGCTATTTTTTAACGAGCCTAGCGATAGTGAAACTCATTCTCGTCCATTTGGACAAGTTTGTCACTATTGATTTTAACGAGTTTAACGACAATGATAACTCAGTCCTTTTTCAATTTTAGAGAGAGTGAAAAGGGATGGAAAGGAAACTCCCATAATCCTTTTTTGTCATATAATCCCTTAAGTTCGAAAATGTATAAAATAATATGAAAGGGATGAATTTTCGATAAATTTAATGAGCCGAACAAGACAAGCACTCAATCTTTTTGTGTAATAATCCCTCAGGTCCAAAAAGATTAAAATCTAGAGGAGGGATACTGATCCAGACTTAAATAGGAACGCAACAAATTGCAGAGATAGCCATATACACAAAGATGCAACAGAAATAATACTTCATTTCAATAATGGAAAATACTGAAATATGCTTACAACCAGAAATGGAAATAAACCAGCTAGGGTGATGGCAGTTTATCTCTAAGAAGAGATGTGTGGCTACATGCCTCTAAACTGTGTTACAATGAGGCTCGAAGGCCTATTTATTGTTGAGAAACAATGGAAAAACCCTTCACATTCCAAAACCTAACCCTGGAAGATGAAACGTCAACTTGTGGGCCCCGTTTTTGGGTAAGTTGGTACATCGACTTCCCGGGGTCGCGAATTGGTCGTCTTATCTCCGTTTGACGCACATGATAGCCTGTTGGAAAGATCTCTCCGAGGACTATGACGGAAAAACCAATATTTAGATAAAAAAATTGTTGGCAGTAGATTTCCCAAAACACGTCGTTTAGGGCCTCAAAACGGCTCCGGAAGTTTAGGACCCAAAAAACTGCTAAAAATAGTAAATTGTGCTATAATTAAGGTAATTGAAAAAAACTGCACGAAGCAATAGATGGGATCCAAGTGGAATTAGTGGGTGGCCACCAACATCCACCTGGATCATTCCTCCCCCCTTAGGAAGCAATGGTCCCCATTGCGTTGAGTTCCTCCATGAGATGAGGGAACTTCTGTTGCACTTGGTCCCTGGTGAGCCACTTGCCTTGGTGAAGGAGTTGTGCTGCTTTCACAACTCAATATAGTTGGATATTCCGCTAGCGAGTGTGCTTGATCTGTGTGTCCATGATCCGATCAGTTGCAACTTGTTCCATGCAAGCTGGATTTAACTCTATGGGTGTGAGTTGTTCTGTAATGTCGGACGTGTCTAGTAATGGCGGAAAGTATGGCCGAAGGCGGTCAACATTGAACACCGGGTGCAGGCCAAGGAATGGGGGAATGCTGAGCTCAAATGCATTGTCTCCCACAGCCTTGGTAATGGCGTAAGCTCAATATCGGAGTGGTCTGAGTTTCCAATAGGCTCCGGTAAGGCGTTCCTTTTACAAATGCCACCAGACTTTGTCACCCACCTGAAACTTGTGTGGCACCCGATGTTGATCATGTCGTTGCTTGTACTTAGCATCAGATTTCTCCAGAATGTCATGGACCTGCTGGCGAATATGTTGGATGTGCTCAATGAAGCTGTTTACCTTATCTGTTTCAGACTGGACATGAGCAGAATCTACATGAGTAGCTGCAAATGGCATGGCCACATCGATGGGACATAGTGGCTGGAATCCCAAGCCCACCTGAAAAGGGTTGTGGCTAGTCGAGCTGTGGAGAGCCCGGTTGTAGCTGTGCTGAACATAGGGGAGGTTCTCGTCCCATGTGCGTGGATGCATTGAGTTGTACATGCGTAGAATGTGTATGATCATCCTGTTGACAACCTCTGTTTGGCCATCAGTTTGAGGATGGAAGGTTGTGGACTTAGTGAGTTTGGTGTCCAGCATTGACCAAAGAATGGACCAAAATGTACCGAGGAACCTGCTGTCCCAATCTGAGATGATAGACTGTGGGATCCCAAAGTGTACCCGCACTCATTCAAAGAAGAGTTTAGCAGTGGCTTCTGCTATGATATTCTTCTTGCAGGCCGCCATAATGGCCATCTTTGAGAACCTGTCGACGACCACAAAAACATAGTCATTTCCATGCTTAGTGGAAGGAAGGCCTGACATGTAATCCATGGATATGGATTCCCAAGGCTGATTAGGGGTAGGCAGCAGGGTATAGAGGCCTTGCTTCTTGATGGTCGGTTTGGAATTGGTGCAGGCAGCGCATGACCTGATGTACTTCCTGACATCCTGTCGAAGATTCGGCCAATAGAAATACTTCTGCAGTACTGCCACCATTTTTTCGACCCCAAAATGCCCAGCAGCCCGACTGTAGTGTGCTTCCAAAATCCTCTTGGCACGCTCGCTTGAAGGAACACAAAGGTGACCCAGGTGGCATAACAGACCGTCCTGGAGGTGAAAATCTTGAACATGCTGACCGTCCAAGAGGTTCTGGTATGTGTGGCTGAATTCTGGGTTCCTTTTGTAGAGCAGTGGCCAATCAGAAGTCTCGTGCCCACAAGAGTTGAGCACGGTGGTTAACGCCATGATCGGTGATCGACTGAGGCAATCTGCAACATTATTAGTGCTGCCCTTCTTATACTTGATACTCAAATGGAACTGTTGCAGGTATGTGGACCACTTCTGATGGCGATAATTTTGCAATTTCCCTTGGGTCTGTATGAACTGCAGGGGTTGGTGGTCTATGTGGATGACTGTTTCCTTCCCCAAAATGTAATGCTTCCATTATCGGCAAGCCTGCACAATGGAATACATCTCTTTGTCATAAGTGGGATACTTCCAGACTGTGTTTGAAAGTGTTTCACTATGATATGCTACTGGATGTCCTTGTTGAGTAAGGATTGCCTCAATAGCATAGTCAGAGGCATCTGTCTCGACCTCAAATGGTTGATGTAAATCTAGTAACGCGAGCATTGGTGTCGTGTAGAGGCGATTTTTCAACTCTATAAATGCCTTCTGTTGAGATTCAGACCAAAATAATTTGGCCTTCGCTCCTCCCTTGGTGACTTGACTTAAAGGCCAAGTGATATGAGAAAACCCCAACACGAACCTGCGGTAGCAGTTGGCAAGACCTAGAAAGCTGCGGAGCTCTCTTAGAGTCGTTGGAGATGGCTAATCCCGAATGACTTGGATCTTGGCTAGATCCACATGCACCCCCTGTTCATCAATAATGTATCCCAAATATTGAACCTGGTTCATGCCAAAAGTGCATTTCTCCAAATTGGCACATAGCTTGTGTTGTCGCAGTTTTTCGAGAACTTGTCGGATGTGGTGGAGGTTCTCTTCCCAACTCTGGCTGAAGATCAGAATGTCATCCAAGTATACCACTATGAATGAGTTGGTGAATGGCCGCAAGATGTCATCCATTAGCCTCATGAAGGTTGTAGTAGCATTCGTCAACCCGAAAGGAATAACCAACCATTCGAAAAGGCCCTCCTTGGCTTTGAAGGCGGTCTTCCACACATCAGAGGGTTCGAATGGTACTTGGTGATATCCTGACTTCAGATCAATCTTGCTAAAATATTTTTCCCCCTTTAGCTAGTCCAGGAGGTCATCAATCCATGGGATCGGGTACCTGTTACGGACAATGATCTTGTTCAGCGCCCGGTAGTCAATACAGAGTCTCCAAGTCCCATCCTTATTCTGTACCAACACAATTGGGCTCCCGCAAGGCGATGAACTCGGACGAATGTGGCCTTTCTGCAGCAGCTCCTGAATCTGCCTCTTGATTT
>APFE030972195.1:56973-195033 GCA_000404065.3 Pinus taeda
CATGGAGATGGATTCCCAAGGCTGATTAGGGGTAGGCAGCGGGGTATAGAGGCCTTTCTTCTTGATGGTCGGTTTGGCAATGGCGCAGGTAGTGCATGACCTGATGTACTTCCCGACATCCTGTCTAAGATTCAGCCAATAGAAATACTTCTGTAGTACTGCCACCGTTTTCTCGACCCCAAAATGCCCAACAGCCCGACTGTAGTGTGCTTCCCAAATCATCTTGGCACGCTCGCTTGAAGGAACATAAAGGTGACCCAGGTGGCATAACAGGCCATCCTGGAGGTGAAAATCTGGAACATGCTGACCATCTAAGAGGTTCTGGTATGTGTGGCTGAATTCTGGGTCGCTTTTGTAGAGCAGTGGACAATCACAAGTCTCGTGCCCACAAGAGTTGAGCACGGTGGTTAACGCCATGATCGGTGGTCGACTGAGGCAATCTGCAACATTATTAGCGCTGTCCTTCCTATACTTGATATTCAAATGGAACTGTTGCAGGTATGTGGACCACTTCTGATGGCGATCATTCTGCAATTTCCCTTGGGTTTGTATGAACTGCAGGGGTCGGTGGTCTGTGTGGATGACCGTTTCCTTACCCAAAATGTAATGCTTCCATTTTCGGCAAGCCTGCACAATGGAATACATCTCTTTATCATAAGTGTGATACTTCCAGACTCTATCTGAAAGTGTTTCACTATGATATGTCACTGGATGCCCGTGTTGAGTAAGGATTGCCTCAATAGCATAGTCAGAGGCATCTATCTCGACCTCAAATGGTTGTTGGAAATCTGGTAACGCGAGCACTGGTGCCGTGCAGAGGCGATCTTTCAACTCTATTAATGCCTTCTGTTGAGATTCAGACCAAAAGAATTTGGCCTTCGCTCCTCCCTTGGTGACTTGACTTAAAGGCCAAGTGATATGAGAAAACCCCAACACGAACCTGCGGTAGAAGTTGGCAAGACCTAGAAAGCTGCGGAGCTCTGTCAAAGTGGTTGGAGATGGCCAATCCCGAATGAATTGGATCTTGGCTGGATCCACATGCACCCCCTGTTCATAACCAATGTATCCCAGATACTGAACCTGGGTCATGCCAAAAGTGCATTTCTCCAATTTAGCACACAGCTTGTGTTGCCGCAGTTGTTGGAGGACCTGTCGGATGTGGTGGAGGTGCTCTTCCCAACTCTGGCTGAATATCAGAATGTCATCCAAGTATACCACTACAAATGAGTTGGTGAATGGCCGCAATATGTCATCCATTAGCCTCATGAAGGTTGCAGGAGCATTCATCAACCCGAAAGACATAACCAACCATTTGAATAGGCCCTCCTTGGCTTTGAAGGCAGTCTTCCACACATCAGAGGGTTCGATCGGTACCTGGTGATATCCTGACTTCAAATCAATCTTGCTGAAATATTTTTCCCCCTTTAGTTGGTCTAGGAGGTCGTCAATCCGTGGGATTGGGTACCTATTACGGACAGTGATCTTGTTCAGCGCCCGATAGTCAATACAGAGTCTCCAAGTGCCATCCTTCTTCTGTACCAACACGATCGGGCTCCCACAAGGCGATGAACTCGGATGGATGTGACCTTTCTACAGGAGCTCCTGAATCTGCCTCTTGATTTCATCATTCTCCAGAATGGACCGCCGATAAATTGGTCCATTGGGTAGCGGCGCACCTGGGGTTAGATCGATGGAGTGCTTGACCTGACAATGCAGAGGAACCCCTGCGGGGGAGGTGAAGATGTCCTCGTATTCCTCCACGACCTTGTCCATCTGTAGTTGTTGTGCGGAGGGGCCCTGTCTGGAGTTGTGGTCACTGTCTTCTTCTTTCCTTGAGGGCGTATCGTCAGGAAAACAAATTTTCTAGTTTTGGAAATGAGCTTACTGCATTGTTTTGCAGTAATCAAAGAGATGGCAGTAGGCGGTGCTACCTCTGGTATCCTGTACAATTGATTTCCCAATGTAGTAATAACAGCACGGGGCCTTGATTCATACACGACATGTCGCTTCCACAAGTATGGTTGTCCTAATAATATATCACAAACTTCAAGGGGATCAATGTCACACAATACCTCATCTGTGAAGGGCTTGATGTTGTATGGAAGGCGACACTGTTGGCTCACGCGAAGATCTCGTCCTTGGTGCAGCCACCTGATGGTGTACGGTTGTGGTTGTGCCATGGTCGGTAAGCCCAACCGCTTCACGACCTCTGTCAAAATGAGGTTCTTTTGGCTCTCGCTATCGACAATGAACTGTAGCGGGGAGCCCCTTACCCACATCTAGGAGTGGAAGAGGCGCTCCTCCTCCTCTAGATCTTCAGGTTCATTTTTCTGGATCTTAGCAGTAGCAACAGTGGCATTGGGATCCGCATCAATGATCTACTTCCCTTTTTCATTCCCCTTGTCGGGTTCTGACTCAGAGTCAAAACCTGCATCTGATTCTGAAACCTTTAGCTCAGCCACCAGTGACTGCTTCGCCGGACACTCACTTGTGTTGTGAGTGGAGCTCTTATGGAACTCACACCATTTTCCCGTGTCCTTTTTCGGCTTTGCAACACTATTCTTT
This sequence comes from Pinus taeda, assembly GCA_000404065.3. NCBI lineage: Eukaryota > Viridiplantae > Streptophyta > Pinopsida > Pinales > Pinaceae > Pinus > Pinus taeda. The sequence goes on from APFE030972195.1 coordinate 59,539, forward strand.
GCTTGTAGCTTTGGCGACTTGTCTTGGGCTGTCCCGCCTTGGCTTTGTCCTTTGTTCTGTGGTTTCGGGGCACCTTTCCCTTGCTTTGGATTCGCAGATCCAAAGTCTCGCTTCTTTTGTTTAAACTTCTGCTCGATCTTGACAGCATATCGGTATGCTATGTCGAGAGAGGAGATGTTCAGGAATTCCATTTCTTCCTAAATGTACTTGTGCAGGCAGCCGTGATATTTGAGTATCAAATGCTGCTCCAAATCCTTGATACCCAACTTCGTGCGAAGGGTATGGAAAAGATTGGTGAACTCCCTCACATCTTGATCCCTTCCCTGCCGCAGCGTGGTCCACTTTATGTATTCATCCTCATAGCTTCCAAAAGGGTAGTATTTCTCCTTAACGGCCTCCCGGAATGAATTCCAGGTGCGTGCGGCTGAAAATAACGAGCCTGTAGTTTCATCCTTCTACTCGCAGTAGGTTTCCCACCAGTCCTTGACGTGTGGTGCTGCTTTGAGAAGAGCAAAAACAATCTTTTCCCGACTCGAAAATTCATGAATAGAAAAATAACCCTCTAGCAGATTTAACCATTTATCTATAGCATATGCATCTATCTGACCCTCGAATATGGGGATTTCGAAATTAACTTGTACCTTAAAGGGCGTGGCATTTCCAGAGTAGCTACTGGAAGCCGATGCGTCACTTTTGGGTAGCCGCTGAAGTATTTGGGCAAAGATGTCCATCATCGCGTTTCGTTGTCGCTCGATGGCTTCTTCGAGCAAGATTTTGATAGGATCTCCTGCTCCCTCGTCTTGCTTCTCATCCGCCATGGGAAGCCGTCAGGATTTGCGAGGCTGGCCTTGCAAAGGTTCGAGCAGCTCAAACCCTAACTCCTTATATCCCGACCTTGTTGGGGACATGCAAAGAAAAAACAGAGAAAAAGCAGACTGCTCTAATACCACTAATCCAGACTTAAACAGGAACACAACAAATTGCAGAGATAAACATATACAAAAAGATGCAGCAGAAATAATACTTCATTTCATTAATGGAAAATACTGAAATATGCTTACAACCAGAAATGGAAATAAACTAGCTAGGGCAATGGCAACTTATCTCTGAGAAGAGATGTGTGGCTACATGCCTCTGAACTGTGTTACAATGAGGCTCAAAGGCCTATTTATTGTTGAGAAATAATGGAAAAACCCTTCACATTCCAAAACCTAACCCTGGAAGATGAAATGCCAACTTGTGGGCCCCGTTTTTGGGTAAGCTGGTACATCAACTTCCCAGGGTCACGAATTGGTCGTCTTATCTCCGTTTGACGCACATGATAGCCTGTTGGAAAGGTCTCTCCGAGGACTATGACGGAAAAGATGAATTTTAAATAGAAAAAAATGAGTGGTAAATTTCCCAAAAAACATCGTTTAGGGCCTCAAAATGGCTCCGGAAGTTTAGGACCCGAAAAACTGCTAAAAATAGTAAATTGTGCTATAATTAAGGTAATTGAAAAAAATTGCACGAAGCATTAGAGGGGATCCAAGTGGAATTAGCGGGTGGCCACCAATATCCACCTGGATCAGGATAGCACTTCTGGTAGCTTTAACGAGCTGGAGAGGCCAATTGCTCGACAATGTTTTCATATTTTATGAGTCAGATGAAAAGAGCATAAAGGAGACTCATTTTTTGAGGAGAGAGTGATAATTTCGGGTAGCAGTTGATTCCAGATAAGGTTTGGAATTTTCCAATCACGGCAGTGTCACAAGGATGGCTTAACAGAATCACTCGTCGCTGATGTTCCTCAAAAGGGTAAACAATCAAACGGAGGCTTACGATCAGCTAAAACAGAGTGGAGGTGATGATGAGAACACGACCAAGGCTCAAAATTTGATGATAATGCATTCACAATGGTTATTTACCAGAGATTGGTTCATCTTTTAATGAGCTTAAACTCTGGGGGAAACATTTTCTCATTGCTTAGGTTTAATTTTTAATGAGCTTGAACTTCACATAAAAACTACTCGTGATAATGGTCATTGATTATTTGATTCACCGTTAGCACTTTGTCCTTTCAATGGTTGTACTACATGATCAATTGCTTCATCAAACCGATTAGAAATGAAAACATATGCTTTAAAAATGAGTTAAAACTAATACCTTACTCTATACATGAATAGTAATTTAAAACTGACTTTTACCTCTCATTTTACCATTTCATTCGAACTTGGTTTGTTTGAGCTCTGGAGGTGCTTTTCCCCCCTGATTTTCACTAGCTAATCTTGTGAGATTCTGTGGATGATTCTTAGCACCGTTTGGACCAAGTAGGAGCTAAACTTGTGCTCTTCAATTGCATTCCTTCCTTTTTGAATTATGAGCATGTTTCCTTGCTTTACTGAGCCCCTGGGGTTTGAAAAATTCGCCTTGGCCCCTTCACACCCTTCCTATATCGAAAGGTGCAATGCATATTAGACTGGTTACTGGCCAATCAGTATGCATCACTCGTAGTCCACTGCTGGGGTGCGAAGGGTGCAAGGAGGGAAATTTTTACATTGTTTTCTCATGGAATTTTTTCCTTTTTTTTGCCAAATCAGGACCTTGACTCTTCTCTTCTTTGTTTTCATAGATTCATTAGAGAAAAATGGTTATTACATCACGCGAATGCGAGCATGAAGAAGAGGACATGGTTGCTTTACATGATCCAGGTATGGTAGCTGCAGTGCGGAACTATGGCCTGCTCAAGTTTTTTCGCATCTCTAGCATGAGGCAAAAAATCAACTTGTTTCAATATTTCCTCGATGCATGGGATCCTATGAAGCAGGTGTTTCAGATCAGAGGAAAATCCATCCCCTTTACCATCATGGACATATATTTTTTGACTGGTTTATCGAGGTGTGGTGCCCCTCTCTCATTATCAGGTTCTGCTCGTGGGGGCGAATCCGTGAGAGATTATATTCACTGGTATTGCAGAGAGGGATCTCAGCTGAGTAGGGACGACAAGATCAATATCTGAGATGTCACTGACCAGTCCTTAAGGACAATTTTGTTCACTTTTTCTAGACTGGATGGTAGTGCGGCTCTTCACGTAGCTAACAGGTTTTATATGCAGTATGCCTTGGAATGCCTCAAACTGAAGGTGTTCAACTGGTGTGATGTAGTACTCCCTGTGATGAAAGAACAACCGACCAAGGTGAAAAGTGGAAGATCCAAGAATTTTGGATATGGTTCTATTTTGATCACTTTCGCCTTGGAAAGGATCCCACTGATGCAGCCGCAGTATATTTCACTTGGTTTACCTCCACCGATCGAGCCATAGATGCAAAGATGGGTTGACCTCATGGCCTGCCACGCTAGTCAGTCCCATATTTATTTCTCTGACACCTTCGAGTGTTTCAACTGCCAGGAGATGGTTTATGTTAATTTTCCATATGCTGGTATGGATTTCCAGGGTGATCCGGATTTGGTGCTGCCGGCTGGTGAGCAGTGGGGTGCTATAGGTAAATTCTTTGACCATGTCTCTGTTTATTGCTTTCATAATGTTCCTATGCTTTCTTTGATCAACACTAATTAAAACTCATGTGCTCATGCAGACATTGGACCAGTTTGACCAGAAGTATGCCTGAGAGCACCAGTTGCTACTTTGGTAGGAGAGGTTGTTGGGAGGGCCATCCTTCATGACCTTGATGTGGCCGAGACTCTTTCATCATTGCAGGATCGGGTCGAGGGTCTCACTCTTGGTATTCCAGACATGAGGAACGATGAGCTACCTCTGAGGTTGCAACAACATACTACTGGTGTGTTGAATCGATGGAGTAGGCTTTTACACATGATTGCACAGGCGGTGACTAGTTATCACGAGCATCATTAAACTAGGGTGCCCCCTAGCATTTGGAGTTTTGGGTCATTTGACTGATTTTGTATTGGTTATAGAACATTATGTCTAAACCATAGATAGTTATCTATATATATATATATATATATATATATATATATATATATATAATATATATATATAATATATATATATATTATATATATATATATATATATATATATAGTTATATTATATATATATATATATATATATATATATTTGATTTTTGGAGCTTTATTTTGGTTAAGTTACATAATCCAGATGCAAATATTGATGCAATGCTTCTTTTTATAAATGTCACAAATTCCTCTCTAACACATAATTTTCCAATGAGTCTATTAATGTGTTTAAGTTTCTGGAAATATGTTGATATTGAATAGAATCAAACTGTATTTCCAAAATAGTGACCCTTAGGAACATGCGATAGATGGCTAGATTCTGTACAGAGTAAATACCAGTGAGCTGTAGAATGACGAGTTGTTAGTCTAGCCTGATGACAAGTCGGCGTATGCCATGTGCGATGGCATTAGAGAGGCGTTCTATCAATGTGCTTTATTCAGTGATATTATTCATTGACTGACCAATACATACCCCTCTGAAACTCACTAACTCACCACTAGGATAGAAGATGGTCCAAGCTGTAGAATATAGGTTCTGTGAACTACGACTCACTCCATCGGCATATCCGACAAATGGTTCTAATAGGTTCGACATCTGCAACAAATGTAAAAAGTGGATTACCTAACCAAAACAATTACCCTTAGCGAAAACAAAAATGTAACAAAAGCATAGGGGTTACTACGTTGAGTCAAGCATAGTAACGCTTGAGGTATAACCCATTGCGGGGTTGTGCCAGTGGAATCCCATCATAATCCATCAACGCGTAGGCTCCTTTTTCTAATACATGCTTATAAATATAGGGACCCATCCATAAAGACTTGAACTTACTTGTTCCCAACCTATCGGACTCCTGGTCATAAAGTAAGACCAGGTCACCTTCTGAGAAGACAGAGGGTTTGACACTTTTGTCGAACTGTGCTTTTACTCGTTTCTTATGGCCTTTGTTAGCCAAAGTGGCATCATGATGAGTTTCATCCTATTGGATTAATTCCAAGAAACAAGCCTCTTCTTTTGAAGTTATGGGGAGAAGGTCGACCGCGAGCTTGAGGGATGAGATTTCACACTGAACTAGCAAGATCACTTCCGGGCCATACACCAGTTGAAAAGGTGTAAACCTGGTCACATTCCTCATCAATGTCCAGTATGCCCACAAGGCTGAGTACAGGATTAGGTGCCAACTCCATTTATGGACCCCAATCATCCTTTGCAACATGCACTTCAGGACCTTGTTGATTGCTTCAACTTGTCCATTAGCTTGTGGATAGTACAGAGTAGAGATATCATGGGACAGTCCTAATTTGGAAGCCAACTCAACCATCATGTGATTGCGAAAATTCGATCCATGATCTGTGACTATGGCCTATGGAATGCTGAGTCTAGAGACTACATGATTGAAAAAGAAGAGGGCACCCGTTTCGCTACTATTGTTTAATGTAGGCATCGCCTATGCCCATTTGGTAAAATAGTCTACTGTGACTATGATATACCCATGCCCCCCAGTCTAGGTGGGGTTAGATGTCATGAAATCTATGCCCCATTTGGCGAATGGCCCAACAGTTACTACTAGCTGCAGAGGTGTGGGTGGTATTCTGGTTTTGTGATTGAAGATTTGACAAGCATGACAACGTTTGACTACGATTATGCAATCTTTGAACATTGTCAGCCAGAAGTATCCTTCTCATAAAATATTTTCAACTGTAGCATAACCAGATTGATGCCCCCCACACATGCCTAAATGACAATCATTCAGGACTTTTTCAGCCTCCTTATGGGTGAGGCACCTCCGCAGAATTGTATCGATAGCACGACAGTAAATCATATCATCGACGATCACGTAGTATTTTGCTTGGTATCGAATCCGTCGTTCTTCCGTGCGTGAGGTATTAGACCTATATGTTTGGGTTTGGAGATATATTATTATATCTCCATACCATGGATTGCTTGAAGATATCAGAAATAAAGATTCATCCACAATTTCTTCTTCGGATGTTGCATCGTTGGACGATGATGGGAGATCGCATAGTAACTCCGCGAAAGCTAGGGCTTTCTTCGATTTGGATTTTTTGAATTCCAGATCAAATTCTTGTAAAATCTCTATCCATTTTGAATATTTTCCCCCTAGCAACTGTCGCGACAATATATAAGTCATGGGGTTGCAATCTGATAAAATGGTAGTTTTTCTGAAGAGGACATAGTGTCGAAATCTCTGTATCCCTTGAATAGCTGCGAGAGCCAGCTTTTCAACGTAGGAGTACTTCATTTCTGTATCATTTAAGTCTTGGCTTAAATAATATATTGGATGTTCAATTCCATCATCTTCTTGAACTAAAACCATTGTTATGGTTGTATCCGCCATAGCCAAATACAGGTTAAAGTCTTTTTGATAATTAGGAGCATACATTAATGATGCTTTTATTAGGGATTCCTTTAAAGCATCAAAGGAAGCTTCCGCGACCTGATCCTAGATGAAGGGAACTTCTTTTTTCAACAGAAGTGTGTAACCTTTAGCAAGTTCGACGTAATTTGGAATGAACCTTCTCAGAAAGTTTACTTTCCCTTGGAGTTTCTGAATCTGAAACAAATTTGAAGGTGGAGGCAAATCAATGATTGCCTGAACCTTACATGGGTCGAGATGAATCTCGTACTTTGAGACCACAAAGCCTTGTAAACAGCCAAAACTAACACAAAACACACATTTGTGCGGATTGAGTAGTATCTTGTAGTGTCAGCAATGTACAAATATTTCTCTCAGATGTTGTAGATGATTAGTCTTCTTTCACGAATGAGCTGGAAGATCATCGATATATGGTTGAATGATGTTCTTGATGTCATTGAAGGCATAATTCATTTCCTTCTGAAATGTTTCCCCTGCGTTCTTTAAACCAAAGGGTAGCTTGCGATATGTGAATGTGCCCCACAGAAAAATAAACGCAGTATTTGACTGGTCCCGTGGGCAGATATTTATTTGATTATACCCAGAAAATCCATCCATAAATGAAAAGATTTCACATCCGGCGCATTCATCAATTATCTAGTCAATGAAGGGTGTAGGATAGTTGTCTTTTGGACAAGCTTGATTTACATCCCTATAATCGACACACACTCTAATCGTTCCGTGTTTCTTCATTACAGGAACAATATTCGATACCCAATCGGTCAGAGGAACCAGGTAAATAAAACTAGCATGGAGGATTTTTTCAACTTTCGCCTTGATGGCAGCGGCTTTCTTGGGGTGCACCTACTGGAGCCGTTGTCGTACCGGTTTGACATTTGGATACATCTTAATTTCATTTTCAACTATGTTCGATTCAATGCCTGGAATTTTATCATATGACCAAGAAAAGACATCTCTAAACTCACGAAAAAGAGTGTAATATACTTCCAGTTCTGAAGGAGAACAAGATTTGCAGACATGAATATTCTCTACAACATCTGTTTTGGTCAAGATATTTATGGTGATAGTCTCTTCAATATTGGATAGGTTTTTCTTGGAATCCACTGTATTTATAGTATCTGATAGAAAGTAAAAAATTGAGGGATGATCAAGTTCACTGGAATTATCCTCCTTACAATCCATAAGATGGGAACGATGGTGGTAATCTTCCCATGGTGTCCCATCAATCATCATTGGTTGAACAATTCCTTCGTCTGTAGAATGTACTTGCGACCAAGGATTTGAAGGAGTGCCATATTCCTTAGACCTATCTATCCACACGCTTGATGAGTGTTGATTTGGGTTTCCCTCCCATGCTGAAAACATTGATTGCTACAATATTTCTATTGGGCTTGGAGGAAATACCTAAACATGATCCATGTTAATATCATTTTCGGACATCTTTTGAATAGAAGATATCATATTGTAGGTTCCCACCATTTCCACTTCCACCAAATTGGTTGGAGGTGGTAGGGAAAAAGTCCCCATTAATGTAGGGTATTTTAGTAGGCCTACTCCGATATTTTCAAGCGAATGAGGGCTTCCATGGATCATTGGAATGCTTCCCATAACTTGTGAACTGTTGGGGAGAAATGTTTGTTGGTCGACGGTCATAATTCCTCCTTGGAAGGGAAATGCAACCTTCCTGAAGTACGTCAACACAATGGCAACCATAGCATATATCGAAGGCCTTCCCAGTAGGATGTTGTAATTGAGGTTTTCATCGATAACTTCAACATCTATTTCTATTGTTTTACCCCCTAGTTCGACTTGCAAGTTACTCAATATCCCATATGGGGTGTATGTTCGTCCATAAAATGCTTTTAATGTCATTGACGATCTCGACAAGGGTGGAGATCCTAAAGTTTTCCAGCAACTCGTCGACATAATACATGTAGATGCCCCCTCATCAATAATTGTTTGATGAATAGTTTTGTTGAGGGCTTTCACTTGAATAAGAAAAGCTATTTGAGCTGGTAACTGAGGGTCATATCCTTTGTGATTAAAGGACATAAGATTGGAATCCGTTGGGTCAAATCCCACCTATCACTAAGAATAAAGCCTTGCTTTGGGAGGGGTAATTTTGCAGTACCTCAAGTGTCGACATAGCGGATGGCGATTGGGCCAGATCCTCCACTCTATTATAATGCTATGCTACTCTGGCACGAGGATTAACCATCGATTTATGTACTACTCCCTTTGGCAGTTTTATCGTTAGTTCAGGAGTGATGGGTGGCACAACTTCGGGTGAAATTGTTGTCGAATTACTAGGTTGATCATTATCCTTGTTGTTCGACATCTGTAGATTCCCGTAATCTTTATTCCTTGTCGATACCAAAGAATCATTTAGCTACTTAGAAACAGACAACATTAGCACCTGGGACGGGGAAGAATTGTCGCTAGCAACCAGATTTGTTCCTGGTTCGGAAACGGATCAGTCAATACTGCCAAGGTTTTTGAACTCTTGAAGAATTTCCTAAGCTCAACTTTATATGGACACTCTCTCGTCCAATGATCCTCATCACATATAAAGCACGGATGACTTGGTTTCTGTTAAATACCTAGGGGGATATATGGGGTACAAAGGGAGGTACCGAAGGGAATAATGTAATAATGGGATGGGCCATAGTAATAAATAAGCTGGTTAACCCGAATCATGTAAGGGACCACAAGTAGTTAGTAATAATGTAATGGGACCATGGTATTAGATAGATGGTATTGAGGGAACCATGGTAATGACTCATGGTATTGTATGTATGAGGCCTATATAGACGCTAGAGACTCCACATTGAGGGGTGTCAAGGAATATGGTATGAACAGGCATATGGCTTGTGGAGTGTTATCCTTCATTAAGGAGTGAATGTATGGGCCCAATATATTATCTAATTACTAATGTAATTACATTATCTAAATACCATTTATCTAATACCATGGGCCCAGTACATTATTACTAACTACTTGTGGTCCCTTACATGATTCGGGTTAACCACCTTGTTTATTACTATGGCCCATCCCATTATTACATTATTCCCTTGGGTACCTCCCTTTGTACCCCATATTATCCCCCCTAGGTATATAATAGTTTCATATCTCCAGAAGGGTTTGCAGAAGATTTTTCAGGAGATGACTCCTCCTGTTTCGTCTTCTTCCCTTTCTTTTTCTTCTTGCCTGCCAGTTGCTTGGGTTCCTTGCCCTTGTCAGTCGACACAGAATTTACTTCCGAGGTGAGAAGTTCTTCATTTTCATTTTGACTTGAAACCGTACAGGAATTATTTGACGTAGCCCTTACGATTTTCGTGCTAGTCGTACCTATCACGCCATTGCCAGCATGAGAGTCTTTGTTTGATTTAGGAGTGGGAGGAATGGAAATTCTGGTCTAGGAGCATCAGGGATTTTATCGTAGAGTGTGCTAGACTGAGTATAGATCAAGTCTAGATATTGTGCACGAGAAATAACTTGCTCTTCAGTGATGACTCCTCCCTTTGACACATCTTCTGTAATAGAAGGTAACAATGACTTAATAAACCATTCAGCCAACAGCTGATCAGGAACATATATTTTTACCATTCTACGACGACGTTGCCACTCATGAATATGATCAAATATGTGAGTGGCTATCGTTTGTTGGAAATTGGTAAGAAGCTCTATTCCTGTTTCATACCTTATGGGTAACTGAAAATGGGTTAAAAAGGTTATGGCTAGGGTACTGAAGTTATCAAATGAAGCTCTAGGCAATTCGATATACCATTTTGCTGCCAAGCTAGTTAACATTTGCTGAAAAAGGTGAAGCCTTATCAAATCATCATTGAGAGTGTTCGATGAACACCATAGATGAAAGGTCATCACATGATTCGACGGGTCTTCACCCGGATTTCCATTAAATTTAGGAATATCTAACGGAAGTTTATGAGGAATTGCTGGCCACCAAGGGGCATAGGCAATTAGATCATTTGTTAGTCGATTTAGATCCAGTAACTCTAAAGTCACCACGAAAGGAAACTGTTGATTCAGGCTCGGTGAAGAATACCTAGGATAAGATGGAATTGCCTGAGCAGTTGGTCTTTGCATACCTGCATAATGCATTTGATGGTGGTAACTTTGGTAAGGTTGATGGGTATGACCATTATGATATGATTGATGTTGACCGTTTTGAATATACTGCTGCCCATTACTTGCAAAGAATTGTTGCTCAGATCCTTGGTAAGCTTGCTGGAATTGCAGTTGTTGGTATTGTACTAGCCATGGTTGTGAAGCCATGAGTTGTTGCCCAATATTGACTATTTGACCAAGATGGGGGGTAATGGTCCCCATTTGAACTTGGGTCATTCCACTAGTCGGTAATTGTGCTTGTGTCGCGGGGACCAAAGACTATTGTATTACGACTAGAGAAGCCTAAGGTTGGCATACAATAGGTAATGCTTGTACTTGCGACACCGTCACGATAGTCAGCATAGTGGGGATATTTAAAATAGGTAAACTTTGTTGCATCGAGTATGAAACTCTTGGTTGTTGAGGAAGTATTGGCACCCAACCATTAGATGTAATTCCAGCGTACCCTGCATTTTGTTATGAACTCTCGTATGGTTGTTCTCCCAGGGGGGACAATGAAAGGGTATACTGACCTCCATACGGCGGTAATCCAGTACTGAAAGGAATGATTTTCCTTTGGGGACCGGATTGCCCAAATTTACACTGCGAAGGATCAATTTGTTGAGACTCAACATAAGAGGTTCTAGATATTATTCTGGAAGAATAAATAGGAACAGTCCATACTGTCAAAACTGCCCCTAGATGGACTCCATCCAGTGATTGAGAGCTAGCTGGGACAGATGGTACACCGACGAACATCGTTAGAGTAGCAGCAGGAAGTTCTACCGCTGTTGTGTTGGACGACACAGTCCTAGATGTCAATGGTTGTTTAGACATATTTAGTCTATCCAAAATATTCCTCAGCGATTCTTCAGGAACTTTCGATGGCGGGAGACTGACTTCTGATGAAGAAGGATATTAGGTGATCCCAGCTCCAAATTGCAATGGATTTTTAGATGGAGGATCCTCTACAATCTCTTTTATGGCAATCAATCCAGGCAAAAGAGGTAGATCGTCAGGTCTGTAAAATATTTCTGGTGCCAAATAAGGTATAGGTTCTGCATCAACTGATGTTTGGGGTGTAACACCTTCTGAATCAGCTATAGATGGAGCTGGTTTGGGAATAGAAGTGTTTACCATTACACTAGGATCAGTTTTAATGTCCTTTTGTGGCTACATAATTTCTTCTATAGAGGCAGGGATACCAGAAATGTTTGGAGTAACCAGAGTCTCTGAGGATGTTGGAGTACTTGCTCCAACCAACCTAGGGGACTTTGATCCAGTCAAACAAGTTCATTTCATCTAGAATAGTTTCGTTTCTGGAGTCAACGACGATTGACTCGTAAGCCTCCACGAACAACGAGGTTTCGATTGACTTTCTTCCACGATTGCAGATTACTCAATCAACTCAAAATAATAGGGGAAAATGATTTCAAATTAAATGAATTTTAGATGCTTCGACACAACTTGTTTTGTCAATTTTTAAGAGTCAAGAAAAAACAAAAGATGACTCAAGTCACCTTCAATTTTTAATGAGCATGAAGTGACAAGTGCTCAAATGGACCTTTTCCTTTAAGGAGTCTAAAAAGGAATGAAAGAGATTACTCTGGAAATCTAGACAGAGGGATTACCAAACCAATCGCAAAACTATAGAATACTTTTTACAGTACGGTAGTCAATCTTCTTGAATGTTGTGATCAGTGCATTGCAATCGATAGGGCAGCAGACACGGCTTCCTAAGGATAAAGGATATAGCCTATTGTGGTCTCCCAATATATACTTGATGGTACATGGGACCACAGATCCGTATTGGCACTTGTCATCTCAAAAGGGAGGAATCACCCAACCAGCAACGAAAGTGATAGTTACCATGCTTTACGATGCCAGAATACATCTCTAGCCTATTCTTCTAAATGTTTTGCATTAGGTTCCAAAGCATTTTTATGTTCATTGAATTTATTTTACAGTTGATCTTGCTTAAGAAATTTTCCTTCCAGGTTCACTGCATGATGTAGATATATAATTCCTAAAATGCAGTCTAAGATGATAAACAATCGTTTAATCTTCTTTTTTCAATGAAAATCCTAGCTACTAAGGAAAGATAAATTAGATTCTTTCAACATAGAGCACAGAGCACACACTGCATGCACTGTCTTAAATCAAACCAACAAGCATTCTAAATGCAAATGCACATGCATGTATTTGTTTTCAGCCTTCTTAATGTGTGAATGACAAAAAGAATGCTAAGTACAAATCTGAATTATCTTTTCAAAGCGACAGTACTAACAATTTTTCTTCAAAATACGAAAGGAAGATAATGACGACACCTTGTGATTTCGAATTGAAAATTGTTTTCGACACTTGAAAAACTACTAATTCAAATAAAATACAAGAGTAACAGTATAATCGACCATCCATAACAATAGGATTCTCTTCTATGACTGAAAACGACACTTGCGACACTTCCAAATCAAGAAACGACAGTTCGATTATGCTACTTCTTTGTAAAAGAGAACTGAAAATGGCACACAATACACAAAAACATTCACAGTTCTTTGCAAAGTGGAGGCATAAATATGGAAAGGAAGGGTGTTTCCATAGAGGTGTACTGATCACAGACAGCGAAACTCCTAAATAAAGCTGAAGAGAGTGAACAAAAAAACAAAATATGGAGGCAGAAGAGGTCTTGTATGATCAGCGCACCTGTAACACAGGGAAAGTGCGATGTAGTGCACCTAATATACATGGGAGGTGTGATGCATCTATATTCCCAAGAGTAGAAGGTGCGATGGCCCAGTGATAAGACTTGAACTTGGTTCTTGGTCACAGTTTGCAGCTTAGTTCAGGGATTTAGGCCGAGCAAGTGATGTTCAGTAATTATAAATTATAGGGGCTGATCTAATGAGGTTACTAGAACCAGCACCAGGGAAATTAGAATGTTTTTGAATCGATTGTTCAGTTTATAAATAAAACCTGGAGATAGACTGAAGCAACATTGATCTACTTTGCACTTGCATAGCAAATGCAGTTTGAAGGCTAGCTGGCTTGACTTCAGGCTTCGTCTGTAAGTTTATAAAACAAACAAATATAGACAAGCAAACAATCTATTTGCTCCCCAGTGGAGTCGCCATTTTGTTTTCAGTAATCTAGTGTCCACTCGTAACTGCTAGTCCCACTAAGACTAGTAGCTATCTTAGAAACAAACAAACTAAAACCACTTTCGCTTTCCTTTATGAGAAGTAGATAAGAGGGGAACAAAGGACACCAACCTCAATCTTGCGCTTGGTTCCTTGCTTGGTTCCTCTCCCTTCTGATAGATCTTCGCCACTCCTTCTTTATCTACCTAGCTTCAAAGAGCACTTGTGGAATCAAAGTAGCATAATACTATCGAAGAACAGAGATCTACAATCATAAACAGTACAGGACTAGATATGTATTGACCACACAAATGCATATATCATCAAACATACAAGAATGTGGAGGAAAGCTTGAATAGCTTTATTAATATCAAGAATAGTAAAGAGGATTACAACCAATTGTTTTGACCCAACATCATCCTCTCAGCATGAAAGCCCTTCTTCACCTCATGAAAAGCTTATATCACCCAACACTATGATATTGCACCATGAAACCAACAACACTTCCTTACATGATATAATATTCCAGCCTCTGGATCTCTGTGATGAGGGATCCATATATAGATGATTGTAGGGGGGTGAGTCAACTTCTGGGATTTTGATTAGAGTCCTCTCTTTCATAGTTCTTGATTCGACTTGGAGATTGATTATCTCTTACTCATCCCTGGGTGAATTCAGACAGGCAAGTGTCAGAGGAGAAGTTTCTGGAAGATTCCATGATCATCCACCTTGCAAACTGTCTCTGCCACTTGTCTACTCTCACCCATCGCACCCTACAGAAGGACTTTCCAGTATGCATCACACCTTTTACACTGAACAGGTGAGATGCATCGCACCCTCTACACTGGGCAGACTGTATGGTATAGTTTTGACTAGTTCTGAGTAGTTTTTCACGGAGAACTTCTCGGAGATTATGTAATCAGCAGACCTTGTTCCTTTAGGGTGTGAAGCAACACTTTTAGGGACTTAGAAGCCCTTGGTTTATGGACATGTATGATTGGGGTTGTAGTGCCCAAAAATGTCTATAAGACAATAGGGATCCATCATCAAAACTACTATTGAGTCCTAATGATGGATCCCTGTTGGGATTTGAAACGTTGACAGAAATAATGGTTTTTACTATGGGTTCTCTGGTTACTAAAGAAAACATTGCATATTTCTTGAATAATTTTTCCATCATCATGGTTATTTGAGCATATGCTTTGATAAAATTTCTATGGTATCTAGTGTGCTCCAATGTCATGCGTAATTGTTTTACATTCCTAGGAGCTTCCAAATTCACAATCACCGCGATCTTCACAGGGTCCACCATCAATCCTTGCTTACATACAACATGGCCTAGAAAGATTCCAAAGGGCACAAAAAATATGCACTTCATCAAATTTAGGGTGATCTGATACCTATGACATGTATCTAGCATAAGGCACAGGCTCACAACATGTTGCTTCAGTAAACCAAACATAGTCCAATCATCCAAATACACCTCCAGAAACTTATGAATAAATTCCTTGAACACCGTGATTACTAATCAAGAGAAAATTATAGTCGCGTTCTTCAATCCGAATGGAATTATTATGTATTCAAAGGAACCCCACTCTGTTGTGAAGGTTGTCTTGCTTCGATCTTCTGGCACGATATTTATTTGATGGTATCCTGAAAAACCATCAGTAAATGAATATGCCTCCTATCCATCTCTAACACTTCATCAATAAATGGTGTTGGAAATGAATCATGCATGCATGCATCATTCATATTTCTCAAATCCACGCATATACGGATTTCACCTTTCTCCTTCTTCTGTTGGACCACCATTGGGCTCCCAATCAGATTCCTCTACTGGTTCAATAATGCTTGCATCCAACATCTTATCTAGTTCTTGGCACACCTTAACTTTATATTTTCAATTGAGCTGATAAGGTATCTGCTTAACAGGCCTCACCTCATGCTTTAACGTAATATTTATAACACCTAAATCCTCGATTATTCCTTTCAAATCTGAAAGCTTCATTGGGAATAAACCTTGGTATTCGTGCAACAACTTAGCTACCTTGTCAACTGTATCTTTGTTCGAATAGTCTCTATCTTCACAAACTTAGGCTCTGCTTTAGATCCAACGTTTACTTGTCAATTTTTTAGAGGTTATGATATATCTAGGATCACCACCTTCGGTCCCTCGACTTCACGCTCTCCTTCTGTCTCTGAAATGGTAATATTTTAAGGATCTTCTTCTTCTTCTTCTTCAACAGTCACATTATAACACTCCAGTGTATGGCGCAGCTGTGTACTCCAATTTGACTGAGCCCATTCTATCAGTTCCTTTGGTTTTCAGAATATAGCTACTTATATCTCCTGGAGTGCTTCATCAATGCACTCAAACCCATCCTCAAATCTGAAATTTAATAGAAATATATCCCTTAAGATATCCCATGGTAAAGCTCCATCACCAAATACCAGTTCATTGGAATTTTATCTCACATATGATAGAAAATGGGCACCCATTCTAGTTGTGGTTCTCTTCCCCAAGCCTTTGTCCATCATGCCAAATGATGGTGCAGATCATCCTTCCCACAATATTTTTTTGTCATCTGAGTATTAGCATATCCAAACCTTAATTCATCATCCTTATGTATTTCCTTACAACTAAAAAATTCCTCCTTGTGCATACCCCACCAATAGGTAGGTGTAGGGCATAGTGCCAATTCCAGTCCCTGTTCGGCACTGGATCCCCCAAGGGAAGTTTTGGGGCTTAAAACTCATATTTTGACAAAATCCGATATAAAGACTCCACATTTTGTGGGCACGGAGCACGAGCTTGTAAATGAGTCACAGGGTTTTCCTCCCTCGTCTTTGTAATTTAATTTCGACTTTAGAGATCTTCCCATGGTCCGTAGACCATGGGATTGTATAAATAGAGCAAGGCTCTAAGTTGTAAATCAGTTAGAGAAGTGGAAGCAAGAGATGGATAATTAAGTCTTATCTAAGTGTAGAGTCAACTCTTTGGGTCATAGAGTAGGATAAGGCTCTACACTTGAGTGTGCAGAGGCCTCGTAGTTCGCAGCTAAGTGCACAGACCCCTGCAGCTGAGTGCGCAGGGTGAGTCAAGTCCGTAAACATTGGAGAAGTAATAAAAAGAAGTTTCATATCATTTTTATGTATCTTTTTCCTATTTTGTGCATTGAATGTATTAGGTATAAACTGTATTTCTGTTGTTTATAAGATGCGTGAACTTATATGATTATGTTGATTAAATGAATATAAGATAAGGTATTGGTTTACATGAAGGTAATTAACAGTTATGACAAGATAAGTAATATTTGTGGTGTAACTTGGGGAACTATGTGGAAGCACCTCAGCCCCTGGTTAGGGTTGTGCAAAGTTGATTATAATAGATCACGAAGTCCTCGCAGGTTAGGATAGTGCATGAAGTGACCTACATGAAGGCATTCACGGTTGGACTAAACCGACCCCTTAGACATCTCAAGGGTGTGGAAAATTGGTTCTAACATCCTCCCCATACTACTTCGGGTGAGACCTCAGTCCGCGCTCCATGGGATGTTGTCGAAAGGGCCATTAGTGTAGGGATTTGTTTAGCTAATTAACTCTGAACCTGGGTCAGGCCCCCTCAAGCCAACAAATGGTCCCATTGTTGAGACCAGAATCTGCATAGAGATGTCTGATGTTGGATAATTGGAATACAACTAAGAAGGAAATTGAAGGTTGGTTCGACAGAAGTATTCACAAGTTTACAGCATAGGAGAACAGTAACTTGCAACTGAAAAAAGTAGAGTGGTTAGACTACTACCTATACATGAGATCCACAAAAAAAAAATTGCATCTTTCCCTACTGAGCTATACAAGTTGATCATGAAGCTAGCAAATAGCCAAGGAAGGTGGAAACTCAACAATCCTATTGTGTGGACCACAGAGTTGGTGTGCAAAGGATAAGATCACACGTGTTGTTGATCACTGGCTCGATCAAATTATAGGAGGATTCATCACTAAGTTCACAGTAGATACTTCAGCCAACTATAGCAGGAGTGACACTTTCTCAAAGGACCGCGAGGTAAGTACATAAAGTCTTTGAATACTTGGATAAAAATGCTATGGTGTAATACTAGTGATAATTAACAGTATATCCAGCAGTGATATAAGTGCGCATGCTAAATAAAATAGTATAAATGTAAAGAATGCAATACACAAGCAGATGTACCGAATTTGGAATCAACTTCTCTTTATTATTCTTCGTTGAAGCTTACAGACTCGACACTTCCCTGTGTACTTAGCTGTAGGGGTCTGTGCACTCAGCTGCAAACTCTACTAGGCCTTTTCGCACTCAGCTACAGAGCCTCTTCCTGCTACTATGACCCAATACACTTAGACTCTTACTCTATGCTCTATCTTTACTCCTTCGCTTCTTTTCTTCTCAGCTGCTCCCTTTACAACTTAGAGCCTCCCTCTATTTACACAATCCCATTGTTTGTGGACCATGGGTAGGCCGACATGACATTACATTATCTTACAACAATTAGTGTGGACAACCCTTATGACTGAACCTATACTTCGCACTTCGCGCCCACAATTCACACCAAAACTTGGGCTTTGAGCCCCAAAAGATGCCATGGGGGGATTCCATGCCCAAAATTAATATACATTTTAAAGTGTCTACCGAACAAATAATGTCAAAATTTTTGCATCACAAAGAGCATCGCCAACCCTTTGCGCTCTGTAGTAGAGTAATTCTTCTCATCTTTTGATAAATTTCTATTGGATGATCAATCGCTTCTTATCCTACTTGTGTTAAAGTTGCACAAAGTGTAATACAAGTAGCATCTATATGTATGTGGAATTCCTTCTTCCAATATGGAGATACAAAACTAGGTGCAGTTACCATCTTTTCCTTCAAGACATCCAGACTATGCTAACAACCTTCATACCAGCAAAAAATTGCATATTTCTTGAATAATTTTCCATCATCATGGTTATCTGAGCACATGCTTTGATAAACTTTCTATGGAATCTAGTGTTCCCCAACGTTGTGTGCAATTGTTTTACATTCCTAGGAGCTTCCAAATTCACAATCACAGTGATCTTCATAGGGTCCACCATCAATCCTTGCTTACATACAACATGGCCTAGAAAGATTCCAAAGGGCACACAAAATATGCACTTCATCAAATTTTGGGCAATTTGATACTTGTGAGATGTATCTAGCATAAGGCACACGCTCACAACATGGTGCTTCAGTAAACCAAACACAATCTAATCATCCAAATACACCTCCAGAAACGTATGAATAAATTCCTTTAACACAATGATTACTAATCGAGAGAAAATTGCAGGCGTATTCTTCAATCTGAATTGAATTATTATGTATTTAAAGGAACCCCACTCCATTGTGAAGGTTGTCTTGCTTCGATCTTCTGGCATGATATTTATTTGATGGTATCCCAAAAATCCATCAATAAATGAATACGCCTCCTGTCCATGTCTAACACTTCATCAATAAATGGTGTTGGCAATGAATTGTGCATGCATACATCATTCATCTTTCTCAGATTCACGCATATACGGATTTCACCTTTCTCCTTCTTCTATTAGAAAACCGTTGGGTTTACCCAATCAAAATCCTCTATTGGTTCAATAATACTAGCATCCAACATCTTATCTAGTTCTTGGCACACTTATCTTTATATTTTGGATTGAGCTGATAAGGTATCTGCTTAATGGGATTCACATCAGGCTTTAATGTAATCTTTATAACACCTAAATCCTTGAATATTCCTTTCAAATCTGAAAACTTCATTGGGAATAAATCCTAGTACTCGTGCAAAAACTCAGCTACCTTGTCAACTGTAGATGTGGAACCAAGGGTGTGGACACTTGGTTCCAGCATCCCCCCATACTACTTCGAGTGAGACCTCAGTCCGCGCTCCATGGGATGTTGCCGAAAGGGCCAGTAGTGTAGGGATTTGTTTAGCTAATTAACTCTAAACCTGGGTCAGGCCCCCTCAAGCCAACAAATGGTTCCATTGCTAACACTAGAATCTACATAGAGATGTCTAATGTCGTATCATTGGAATACAACTAAGAAGGAAATTAAAGGTTGGTTGGACATAAAAATTCACAAGTTCGTAGCATAGGAGAACAGGAACCCGTGACTGGCAAAAGTAGAGTGGTTAGACTGCTACCTGTACATGGAGATCCACAAAATATTTTTCATATCTTTCCCTATTGACCTATACCAGTTGATTGTGAAGTTAGCAGATAGCCAAGGAAGGTGGAAACTCGACAATCCTATTGTGTGGACCCCAGAGTTGGTGCGCAAATTAGAAGCATCAAAGGATAAGATCACATGCATTGTTGATCATTGGCTCGATCAGATTATAGGAGGATTCATCATTGAGTTCATGGTAGATAGTTCAGCCAGCTATAGTGAAGCAGAGTGATGCTTTCTCAAAGGACCACAAGGTAAGTATATAAATTGTCTGAATACTTGGATTAAAATTCTATTGTGTGAAAAGAGGGTTATGCAATTACCTTGATATTTGGAGCTACACAAAGTGGAAAATCCTACAGAAATGAAGGAAGTAAGGGACCAAAGAATAGCCCTTTGATTTCAGCTCAGCAAGGGGATGAGGAAGAGCTCATGAAGGTCTCACCGCAAAATGCATACCGCCCCCACCCACACCACCACTAGCTTCACTGCCTTCATCCGTACCACCTCCGCCACCACCACGATTCAATATGGAAAGCACGATAAAGTTACCTATGTTCAAGGGAGTAGTAAATGAGGATCCAGACCAGTTTTGATTCGTGATAAGAGCCATATGGGAAGCACAGGGAGTTACAGATGAGAATATAAAGAAAGTGACATTGGTTAGTGCTTTGCAGGACTACACGGTGACCTGGTGCATTAAGCATTCCAATGACAATCCAAATTGTGTTAAACAAGGAATTTAGTAGGCCAAAGTCAGAAGTGCAGTCGATCATTGTCTTCAAAAGGATCACAATGCTATGAGGTGAGACTCTGTGGGAGTTGGATCAAAGACTAAAGTGTACGATTCATGATGCTAATATGACTTTGATGGATAGACAGCACCATGAATGGTTTGTAGCATCTCTAATGCCACATTTGAGGAACCTGTTGTCGCAACACAGGTTAAAGACTTAGGCATAGGCCTTGGAGATCGTGATGAGGCTGCATGAAACTCCGATTCAGGATCCTAACTTGCGAGTTCAGTAGATCTACACCCAGTTGAAAAACTTATGCCGATGCAGAGTCTGAAACAGGATAACACAGCCTGACTAGAAGTGCGCGAAGAGGTGTGGTGCGTAAAATTGAAGGGTCAAGGTCATGATAAGGACCACTAACTTGTGTTCATGAATTACCTCGCGGGAGGAGGAGTGATGCCATTAAGGATGAAAGCACAAGCAGGACCTAGCGTGGCACTTGCTTTGTGGTACACAATTATCAAATAGGAGGAAAGCATGCTACTTACAACTACCATTTGTTACAGAAGTACATGAAGAATTCAGAACAGTTGTTCTGTAATTTTTGTAGATTAATTGGACACGATGAGTGCACTTGCAGAAGCTATGAGATGATGATGGATAGAACTCCCACCTATAGAGTTCAGGTTAAAACGTGACCACTAGACCCAAATGTAGGAGTGGCGTGAACCATATTTCAGGGACACAGATGAGGCTGAGGTCGAGAAGGAACTAGAAGAGGTCACGAGAAATTGATATGCTACAATTATGGAGGGCCAAGACATTATGCCCATGATTGTATGAACTCAACACGTCCATCATGTTTGTATTTTACCTTTTTTGATCATGATATGAAAGATTGTCCTACGATGATAGCTAGGATACACAACAAGGGAGCGCTACTACCTCCCCCGACTCAAGACCTGCAGATGATGAGTTCTGAGCCACGTGAGGAAGATCCAAATGTGAAAATTGTGCTCTGAATTGGAATTACAGTGGGGGATGATAAAGGAACACATCCCAAAGATAGCACTTGGGTTTGCAAGGCTCTGATGAAAGAAGCAGCGTTTGATTTGGAGCGCACTAAGGAAACCTTCATGGAAGTTAAGAAGAACTTCACTGATGCCTCCACTTTAGAAAGAAAAGATAGACCGGAGCTAGAAATGGACCCATCTATGCTTACAATGTTCTTGGAAACATGTATGAAGCTACTGCTGCTATAGGATAAAATGCACGGTGTATGTAGAATGGAGATACCCTCAAGGGTCTTCCCGGGTGTTGTGGGATAAACTCCCCTAGGGTCTTGGGTGAATACCCTAGCAGACTGAACGTTATCTATGCAAAGAAACACACATTCCATGCAATCATAATGCTACTATAAGCAAACTCTACCATAGGGGGCGTACCTGAGGTCCTACGTTTGAGAAGAACCTTCCAGGGTCCAAATCCTTCTTGGAGTTCCTTTGCTCCTTTGACCTGCAAAACAATCAATTCAAGAAAGTACAACAATAAATGGACTAAATGTCATAAAGAAACCATCTTCATATTATAAGGAAAAATAGTTAGTTATGCAATTAAACAACCGTTCACATATGAATCATAATATGAATATCTTAACATGAAGAAGATCTATATCAGGAACAAAGACATGTGTTTCTTTTATTATAGAAAAATAAAGTATAGAAAAGGAATAATTTCACCTGATTCATCCTTTCGCGGGCTCCAAGCGGAACCGTCTCCTGGATTCATCCAGTCTCAAGCCTTTAACAAACTCCTTCCATGACTTACTCCATGATCTCTCAAGTAGTATGAAATCATCAACACACACAAGGAAACAAGGGTTTCCTGTAGAAGGGGGGAAGTGCAGGAGGCACAAGGATCTTTAGACCTGGTCAAGGAAATCTCAGCATAGTAATGTTTCTCTCTCTTCTCTCCTCCCTTTGGCCTTCCCATAGAAGTCTTTTTATACTTCTCCCAAAGTAGTTTTTTAGTAGGGAACGTTGGGAACAATTGGGCCATGGGAACTAACAGGTAATCAATAAGTAAAACCCGGGATCTCCGCCCGAAATTAAGGAGATTTATTTTTTTAAGTGTTTTTATACATATACGTGGGTTGGGTATACACAGACCCGCGTATACACACATTTAGCTCAGGGAAGTGTCGCGTATAGGGAATAAAACGCTGTTTTTTTAAATTTGGGACCAGGTCTAGAAGGAGGGGTTGCCCTAGGCCATGAGTGCAGCATCACAAACCTCAAGGGTCAAATTTGGAGCTATAACAGATGCCTCCTTATATATGAGGTTAGAAAGGGGTACATGATGGCCGAAATGTATTAAGAAATTTCATGGAAAGGAAATATGCCGTAAACTCAGAAGGACTACACCAGAATTCAGCCTGCCAAGCCACAAAAGGAGATCAGAAAGAAACACTGTCTGAGGCGGGCATACCCATGCTCAGAGAAAATACAGCATGTCCGCATATCAAGTACAAGCAGATCCACCAAGTATATAAGTATAAATGACCAAAAAATACATAATGGATCATCTGATCATGATCGAAAAAATACATGTCTGAATTTCACATATAAGAATGTCAATGATGCTGAAAGATGAAGCGGATCACTGATATCAAAGACTGATCCCAAAGAGTACCAACTAAACATGATGGAATAAGATGGTACTACATTGCAAACTCAAGTGCCATCATATAAAATGTCAACATGAATGACTGCAACATATAAGGTGTAGTGGTATCTACTAGCAGCAACAGGAGCAACTGTCAAGTGAACCAATGAATGCTGATACAAACTGAGGTCTTCACTGACCACCGTGGTACATTTCTACAGCATGGGAATAAATAATCTGAATTCGACCATGTGAGAAATCGTTTGATTACCGGTCATTGATGTATACCATTAACAAACGCGAGACTACTCACCGATAATTATAATGAGCGTCAAGGTACCCAGTACAATCCCACAAGTGTGAATAGATGAGCTAGAGTCGAACACCTGTAAGAATCTATCGATCAGGAGACAATGATGGTTTCCCACTATCGATAGCAAAGGATCTACCACTAATGACTGCAAACCACAGGGTACTTCCAAATGAACACTAGATCTTTGCCCCAGAGCAATGAGTCAAAGTCAATAGGGAAAGATCCACTAGAAGGAAGGCATTAAGGCATCCTCCATCAATCTAGCATGAGTCTAACCCGTAGGCCAATAATGTGGAAGGAATCAGACGAAAAAGATGTAGTAACCCAACCGAAGTACGTTTCCGGTGTACACAAGATGTGGCTAGCGCAGGGCAGAAACCCTCTGAACCAACCAATAATGAAAGCTCACACAGAGGCAAGGTATCCACCAATAGGGTCAAATGGAAACCAAGGTACTGCATGAATCCCAATGTGTGATAATGTAAGCTGATGTCGAACACAAGGGAAAACACTAAGTCAAAGACCCAAGATACTAATCGATGCTGAGCACAAGGTGACCTATCAATAATGAAAATAGGGCCAGGGCGTAGCTCTAGGTCTGTCCTCAGAGCAAGATGTTGTCATCGATAGGGACAAGACCCGCCAGCAAGAAGTCAATGGAGACCTTCTCAAACCGGCACGAGTAAAGGACCAATATAACTGATGTGATGATAGACATAGCACTGATAACCAGGGATGGCCGACTGAAAAAATAAGTCAAGAGACACCGCAGAGAGGCCGACTTAGGCTAACTTCCCTTGAACAAAAGCATGACTCAATGTGACTATGTGGCAGCATATGATGACTCTGTATAAGCTCGTTACACAGGAGGCACAAATAAATGCTCCATATGATTGGAAGAGATAGTCAATCAGAGGAGAAATGACTCAATAAAGGGGTTAAGGCATACCTAAGTCAAACTAAATCCCACCCAGAGGAGACTTTGTTTCGAGTGCTTTGTTCAAGGGCGACACGACTGACTCTAGCTGCCAACAATAAATGGAAATACTGTCCCGTTCCAGCTCTTTTTTGGAATATATAATTTTTTTTTTGTGTAATAATCCCTCAGGTCCAAAAAAGATTAAAATCTAGAGGAGGGATAGCACTTCCGATGACTTTAACGAGCCGGAGAGGCCAATCGCTCAGCAATCTTTTCATATTTTCCGAGTCAGTTGAAAAGAGCTTAAATAAGACTTGTTTTCGAGGAACGAGTGATGGATTCGGGTAGTAGCTGATTCCAGGTAAGATTTGGAATTTTCCAATCATGGCAATGTCACAAGGATGGCTAATAGAATCACTCTTCACAGATGTTCCTTGAAGGGGTAAACAATCATATGGGGGTGAATGATCGGCTGAAAACAAAGTGGAGGTGATGGCAAGAACACGACCAAGGCTCAAAAGCTGGTTATAAGGCATTCACAATGGTTATTTACCGGTTCATTTTTTAATGAGCTTAAACGCTAGGGGAAACATTTGCTCATGACTTATGTTTATTTTTTAACGAGCTTGAACTATGCACTAAAACTGGTCATGGAGGGTTTATCTTTTAACGAGCTTAAACCCTGTGGTAACATTGCTCACGATGATGGTAATTGAGTCTTTGATTCACCATTAGCATTTTTTTCTTTCAAAGATTGTACTACCTATTCATTTGCTTCATCAAACCGATTAGAAATGAAAACATTGCTTGATAAATGAGTTAAGAACATTAGTATTTTACTTGAATTATGTGCATGGTAAATTAAAAGTGACTTTTACCTCTCATTTTACCATTTCATTTGAATTTGGTTTGTTGGAGCTCTGGAGGTGCTTTTCCCCCCTGATTTTCACCAGCGGATTCCGGGATATTCTGTGGACGATTCTCGATGCCGTTTGGACTAGGTAGGAACTGAACTTGTGCTCTTCAATTGCATGAATTTCATTTTGGATTCTAAGATTGTTTCCTTGTTCTGCTGAGCCTTTGGGGTTTGAAGAACTCGTCCTGGGACCATCGCACCCTTCTTTAATTGAAAGGTGTGATGCATACTGATCTTCCCACTGACTAGTCAGTATGTATCACTCCCAGTACACTTGCTGGGGTGCAATGGGCACAGGGAGGAAATTTTTTGCACAGTTTCCTCATGGATTTTTGCCTGTTTTTTACCAAGTGAAGATCCTGACCCTTCCCTTGTTTGTTTTTCAGAGATTCATCGGAGCAAAGTGGTTGTTACATGGCAAGAATGCGAGCATGAAGAAGAGGACATTGTTGCTTTACATGATCCAGGCATAGTAGCTGCAATACAGAACTGTGGCTTGTTGAAGTTTTTTCGTATCTCTAGCACGAGGCAACAAATCAGTTTGCTACAATATTTCCTCAATGCCTGGGATCCTATCAACCAGGTGTTCCAAATTAGGGGTAAATTGATCCCCTTGACAGTCGTGGACATCTATTCTCTGACCAGTTTATTGAGGCATGGTGTCCCTCTCTCATTATCACGCTCCGCCCGTGGGGGTGAGTCCGTGAGGGAGTACATTCACCGACACTACAGAGAGGGATCTCAGTCAAGTACGGATAGCAAGATCATTATCCGAGACGTCACTGATTGGCCCTGGTGGACCATTCTATTCACTTTTGCTAGACTGGCTGGTAGTTCTGCTCTTCACATAGCTAACAGGTCTTATATGCAGTATGCTTTGGAATGCCTTGAACCGAAGATGTTCAATTGGTGTGATGCAGTATTCTCTATGATGAAAGAACAATTGACCAAGGTGAAAAGTGGAAGATCCAATAACTTTGGAGAGAATCCCATTGATGCAGCCGCAGTACATTTCACTTGGCCTACCTCCACTGACTGAACCAAGGATGCAGAGATGGGTTGACCTCATGTCTCGGCACACTGGCCAGCCTAGATTTCTTTTTCTGAGACCTTCTTCAAGTGTTTCAATCGTCAGGAGATGGTTTATGCCAGGTTCCCATATGCTGGTATGGATTTCCGATGTGACCGGATTTGGTGTTGCCGGTTGGCGAGCAGTGGGGTGCCATGGGTAATTCTTCTGACCATATCTCTATTCATTGTTATTTATAATGTTCTTATCAAGACTAATCAAAACTCATGTGCTCATGCAAGTGTTGGACCATTTCGACCGGCAGTACGCCGCAAAGACCCAGTGGCCGCTCCAGCAGGAGAGCCTGTTGGGAGGGCTATCCTTCGCGACCTTGATGTGGTCGAGACTCTTTCAACACTATAGGACTAGATTGAGGGTCTTACCCTTGGTATCCTGGATTTGAGGACCGACGAGCTACCTCTCTGGTTGCAGCGACATACTACTGGAGTGTTGAGTTGATGGACTAGGCTTTTACGCATGATTGCACAGGCGGTGACTTGTTATCACCAGCATCATTAGACTAGGGTGCCCCCTAGCATTTTGAGTTTTGGGTCATTTGACGGATTTTGTCTTGGTTACAGAACATTATGTACAGACTATAAACAGTTATGAAATATATTTTTGATTTTCGGAGCTTTATTTTGGTTAAGTTACATGATCCTGCTGCATATATTGATGTGATGCTTCTTTTTATAAATGTCGCAAATTTCTATCTAACACATAATTTTCCAATGAGTCTGATAATGTGTTTAAAATTCTGTAAATATGTTGATATTGGATGAAATCAAACTATCTTTCCAAAATTTTGACCGTTAGGAACATGCGATAGATAGCTAGATTTCGTACAGAATAGATGCCGGTGAGTTGTAGAATGATGAGCTGTGAGTCTAGCCTGACGACAAGTTGGCATATGCCATGTGTGATGGCATCAAAAAGGAGTTCTATAAATCCATTGTACTCAACGATATTGTTCATAGACCGACCAATACACACTCCTCTGAAACTTACTAACTCACCGCTGGGATTGAAAATGGCCCATGCCGCTGAAGACAGGTTCTACGAACTATGACTTACTCCGTCGACATATCCAACGAATGATTTCAACAGGTTCGACATCTACAATGAATGAAAAAAGTGGATTACCAAACCAATCTTGGTGAAAACAAAAATGTAACAAAAGCATGAGGATTACTACGTGAAATCAAGCATAGTAATGCTTGTGGTACAACCCATTGCGAGGTTACACAAGTGGAATCCCATCATAGTCCATCAACTCGTAGGCTCATTTTTCTAATACTTGTTTAACAATATAGGGACCCATCTATAATGATTTGAATTTCCCTGCTCCCAACTTATCGGATTCCTGGTCGTAAAGTAAGACCAGGTCACCTTCTGAGAAGACACGAGATTTGACATTCTTGTCGAACTGTGCCTTGACTCGCTTCTTATGAGCTTCGTTAGCTGAAGCTGCATCACGACGAGTTTCATCCAATTAGATTAGTTCCAAGAAACGAGCCTCTTCTTCTGAGGTTCCAGGGAGAAGGTCGATTGCGAGTTTGAGGGACGAGATTTCACATTGAACTGGTAAGATTGCTTCTAGACTATACACCAACTGAAAAGGTGTGAACCCAGTTGCATTTCTTACCGATGTCCGGTATGCCCACAAGGCTGAGTACAGGATTAGGTGCCAATCTTATTTGTGGACTCTGATAATCCTTTGCAACATGCACTTTAGGACTTTGTTGATTGCCTCAACTTGTCTGTTAGCTTGCGGATAGTATGGAGTAGAGCTATCATGGGATAGACCTAATTTGGTAGCCAACTCAGCCATCATGTGATTCTGAAAATTCAATCCATGATCTATGACTATGGCCTGTGGAATGCCGAATCTGGAGACTACGTGATTAAAAAACAAAAGGGTAGCTGTTTCGCCGCTGTTGTTTAATGTAGGCATCGCCTCGGCCCATTTGGTAAAATAGTCTACCTCGACTATGATGTACCCATGCCCCTCGATTGAGGTGGGGTTACATGTCATGAAATCTATGTCGGATTTGGCGAATGGCCCAACCACTACTACTGGTTGCAGCGGTGCAGGTGGTTTTCTGGTTTTTCTATGGAAAATTTGGCAAGCATGGCAACTTCTAACTGCGGTTATGAAATATTTGAACATTGTTGGCTAAAAGTATCCTGCTCACAATTTTTTTTGCGCCGTAGCATAACCAGATTGATGCCCCCTACATGCGCCTGAATGATAGTCATTGAAGACTTTTTTTTCTCCTCAAGGGTGAGGCACCTCCGTAGAACTATATCGATACCATGACAGTAAAGATTATCACCGAAAATCACATAGTCTTTTGCTTGGTATCGAATACATCGTTGTTCAGAGCGTGAGGTACTAGACCTATATGTTTGTGTCTGGAGATAAATAATTATATCTCCGTACAACAGATCGCTTGAAGATATCAGAAACAAATTTTCATCCACGATTGCTTCTTCGGATGTTGCATCATTGAACGACGATGGGAGATTGCATAGCAACTCCGCGAATACAAGGGCTTTCTTTGATTTGGATTTTTTGAATTCCAAATCAAACTCTTGTAGAATTGCTATCCATTTTGAATATTTTCCCCCCAGCAACTGTCGCGACAATATGTACATCATGGGGTTGCAATCTGATAAAATGGTAGTTTTCCTGAAGAGGATGTAGTGTCGAAATCTCTGTATCACTTGAACAGCTGCGAGGGCAAGCTTTTCAACGTAGGAGTATTTCATTTCCGTATCATTTAAGTTTCAGCTTAAATAATATATAGGATGTTCAATTCCATTGTCTTCTTGAACTAAAACTATTACTATGGTCGTATCTGCTGCAGCTAGATACAGGTTAAAGTCTTTTTGATAATGAGGAGCATACATTAATGATGGTTGTATTAGATATTTCTTTAAAGCATCAAAGGAGGCTTGCGCGACCTTGTCCCAAATGAAGGGTACTTCCTTTTTCAATAGACGAGTATAAACTTTAGCTAGTTCGGCGTAATTTGGAATGAACCTCCTGAGGAAATTTGCTTTCCCTTGGAGTTTCTGAATCTGAAGCAAGTTCGAAGGTGGAGGCAAATCGATGATTGCCTGAACCTTGCAAGGGTTGAAACAAATCCCATCCTTTGAGACTACGAAGCCAAGTAAATGACCAGAACTAATACAAAACACACATTTGTGAAGATTGAGTCGTATCTTGTAGTGTCGGCAACGTAGAAATATCGCTCTCAAATGGTGCGGATGATCGGTCCGCTTTTGCGAATGAGCTAGGAGATCATCGAGATAAGGTTGAATGATGTTTTTGATGTCATGGAAAGCATAGTTCATTGTTCTCTAAAAAGTTTCCCCTGCATTCTTCAAACCAAAGGGTAGCTTGCGATATGCGAATGTGCCCCATGGAAAAATGAATGTAGTCTTTAACTTGTCCTCTGGGCAGATATTTATTTGATTATACCTGGAAAATCCATCCATAAATGAAAAGGTTTTGCATCCGACACATTCATCAATTATCTGGTCGATAAAGCGTGTAGGGTAGTTGTCTTTTGGACAAGCTTGATTTACATCCTTGTAATCGATGCACACTCTAATCATTCCTTGTTTTTTCATCACAGGAACAATATTCGATACCCAATCGGTTAGAGGAACAGGGTAAATGAAACCTGCATGGAGGAGTTTTTCAACTTCCGCCTTGATGGCAACCGCTTTTTTGGGGTGCACCTGCCTTAGCCGTTGTCATACCGGTTTAACATCTGCATACATTTGTAGAATTGAGACTTCTGTGATTTGTCATAGTTATAAGGAGAGCTTCTGCGTAAATCACATAAGAAAGATTTCTGCCAACGCGTTTCGAACCAACCAATGTTGTTCATCGTCAGGACAAGTTGAAAATACAGATCTAGCTCAGCGTTTTAAATAGACCAGGCAGAGACTCCAACGGCTAAAACACTCTAACGGCTACCCATCAATCTCAACAGAGATGATGGGTGGAAGGTTAGTAGAAATTGGATCCCTGCGTTGTCATCTTAAGTTTTCTTCCTCCCCCCTCGGTTCTTCTAGGTTCTTTCTTAGGGTGGGTGTGTTTTTGTTCTTGTGAGTCTGGTTTTCGCTTATCATTGGCAGCATTGTTCTTCGGAGGATTATCCTCCTCTTGAAGCAGTATCACATTTTTATGTAGCATTTATTAAAATTGAGCATTAATTATTCATTAATTATTACTTATATTATTTAAAGCAAATGGCATAGCAATTATCAGTCATTTATAGCTTCTATATTATTAAGAAATATCTCCCTCATCATTACATTTTTAAACTCATATTATATTAATTAGTAATAGAACCATAACATAGTATTGTTATTTAGGGCTTTTATAGACTAATTTAAATATATTAATTAATTAATAATATTATTAAGTATATATATTATTATTTTTATACATATAACAGTAAAAATTAATTTATATATAATACCAAATTAATCTGCGATTACCCTAATTTAACTTTTTTCTTAAAATTAATACATATAACCCCTCTTATTTTCTATTTAGGACATTTATATATTAATATAAATTAATTAACTAATTATTTTTATAGTATTGATTATATATATTATTATTTGACACATATAATCTTATAATGCATTACTATTTTAATAAATTAATTACAATTAGGATAACAATCATAACTAATAGGGCATTATACATATATATTTAGGTTAGATTTAATGAATTAATTAGATAAATATTAACATATATATATATATAATATTATATATATATATATATATATATAATATATATATTATATATATATTATATATATATATATATATATATATATATATATATATATAATTTTACGGATAATGAGGTAATATCTGAAATTAAATAAATGAATTATTTATACCAGATTAACCCTCTGAATATAATAATATTTTAATATTAATTTAATTAGAGGAAGTTTGACTGGGGTTCTTGAATGATTAAGTAGCCGTTAGAGTGTTTTAGCCATTGGAGTCTCTGCCTGGTCTATTTATAACACTGAGCTAGATCTGTATTTTCAGCTTGTCCTGACGATGAACCACATTGGTTGGTTCGAAACGCGTTGGCAGAAATCTTTCTTATGTGATTTACGCAGAAGCTCTCCTTATAACCATGCTGATGATATTAGCCTTTGGGAGTCAAACTTGGCCAAATATGAGTTCCACCAAGTACATATCTTCCCAGAAATTGTCCATAAGTGCCATGCATGCTACATCCCTAGCCATAGAGCCATAATTTGTCATGACCAAAAGGTGTTGTTTACTACCACAACTGAATCCATCAATGAAATGTTACAACTCCAACCATGACCAAACCTAACTCCACTCTCAATTGGAGATTTGTTAGATGAATATTCCAAGTTAAGTCCATCTAGACTAGCCCAATTGTTCCAAGATTTCATTGTTGAAGAGCAGTACATTCCTAAACCCCCCCACCCCCCCCCCCCCCCTTATATCTTTATGCCATGTTCTTTGAAAGGGGAAAACAAATCATCAACATGATATCATGTGTCCTAGGCTACTTTATTGATGAATTTGTTGATGAACTTGTCCTGGCCTTCATGTCAATCTATACCCCAGGACAACCTCCTATTGTTGTGTACAATTATGTTGAGTTTAGAGATGAGAGAATGCGTGAACAATTCACCAGGATGAACAATGAAAGAGTGCTCAAATACTCATCTGTCCTCTACCATATGTTCTTATATCATCAGCCACACAGATTTCCTTTTCTCCTCTAGAAGCTGTATACCAAAGGCCAACCCAAGTTTGTCATTTTTTGGACCCCACTGTTCCATAAGTATGAGTCACAATATACCTATTCAAATTTAATAGATTCTTTTGTTCATCTAGTCATGACTACGCTGAAAGGAAGCCTTCCACCCAAGATAAGTCCAAAGACCAAAATGGTCCTTCAGTTGTCTAAACAAAGGAAAGTGGGAGATTCGTACCTTTACCAAAACCACACAAAGATAAGGATTTATGGTTGCCAGCTTGCACCATATAAACTACCCAAGTACCTCCCCATGAGGTTTTTTGCTCTAGAGTACCATAGACAAATAATGAACTCTGATGAGATAAATTTTGTCTCATCCAAGAAAAGACCGCAATTCAAAGTAAAAAACCAGTTAGGCCCCCTTCATCTGCAATTCTAGAGAGGTGGGGAAGGAGACAAACCAAATTTTGCAGCAAATGAAGTTCCAAATGAGTTTCATGTGGAGGTATGACCCTCAAGAATTTATGACCAGATTGAGAAAAAAGGTTAAAGTTGGGACCTTATATTCACCACCCCATACCTGAGATAGAAATATATGCAAATCAATTTGAGTGGGTGGAAAAAACTCTTGTAGATAGAGACAGTATGAAGGTAGATGTAGAGAATGCCTTATGTGACTTAGAAAGATAGTTTGATGAGAGATCATTTCTACAAGTACCTGAACAACAAGAGCCAACCACGAACACCCCTCGTATCATGCATACTTCTCAAAATGAGGAAAATAACCCCAAAAGGACCAGGGAGGAGCCCTCAAGTTCAGGAATGGGCACATCAAATATACAATATGAGACTAGTAAGAGCAAAAAGCCCAAGATAAATCCTGTTACAGAGCAGGAAGACATAGAGGGATTAGTAGAAATAATTGATACTGAGTTGGACAAAAGTAAAGGCACTGCTCTATATGAGGAAACACAGGGTCCATCCACATCACAAACCCATATTTTGGAAAAACAACTAAGTGTAGAGGTATCCTGATTCAGTAGGCCTACTGATGAGGATAAGGATATAAAAGATAGATATAAAGAGATCAAGATGAGAAATGAGAAGCTCAAAGCTCAAACATATGATCAATATCTAAAACTCACTCCCACAAATCAAACAAGGTTGATGTCAGCTTTTGACATCAAGAATGGAAAGCTTCAAATGTCCTTTATCAAACCTACAACACAGCAGCCCAAGACATCATCAGACTTCAAGAGGGTTGAATTTGAAGTATTGGCAAGGGATATTCATCCCATAGACCAAATAGAACTACATAAACAGGCTAGAGAGATGATATACTCCACCCTTACAAGTAAAGCCATAGCTGCCCATCAACTACAAAACTCAATGAATAATATCTCAACTCAATATCAATTAGAGAAGGCCTCCTCATAGGCCAAGGATACTAGAATCAAGTCTTTGGAAGACTTAGTAATTGAATTGGGACATGATCCAAAAGCTATTAAAGCCATGGAGTAGTTGATTAAAAGAAAGAATGATGATATTGTTGCACTTAAGAAGAAATTAAAAATACCCCATCTGTAACATCCTCAAACACTTGAATTCTTAGAGAGCCAAACCAGACATGAAGAGTTGATTGAATTGGTCCTAAAACTTAATGATTAGTTGAAAGAGATAGAGAAGGAACTAGACACTTTAATTCAATTGAAGCAAATTGACATAGCCACAACTTCCACAAATGTCATTCCAAAAGTATCTACAGTAGTCCCTTACACACTAGAAGCTTCACTAGCACCTACAACTCCTCGTCCCACAGCATTGCCAGTCATAGCAGAGTCTACAACAACAAGTGCATCAGGAGAAAAAGCATCAGAGTTGGTCAGACCCATGGAGGAAATGTCTATTTAGGCTACAAAAATGAACAAACTGAAAGAAAAGGTGGTAAGTTTAGAAACTGATACAAACTTTCCTAAATTATGCAAAAGGAAGAGGCACCAAAGGCAATAGAATGAGTGAAAGAGTCAAAGCTATGGAGAAAGACCTAACATTGGAGAAACCCATTGGACAAACCAAGGAACTATTATGGGCCAATATCATTGACTCTGTTATGGGCCAATATCATTGTAGAATTGGCTATGGACCAATTCTACAATCATTGACTCTGTTAAGGATATTTGGCCATCTATTGAAGATATTTTTGAGCAGACAGAATTGATAAAGATAGCTACAGAAGCTATCCAAAAAGTCAAGGAGGAATTGGGAGACATGCCTAAGGATGCCAATAGACTCATCCACTTCCTTAATAGAAAAAACAAGTATGAGCTTCATGGCCTAGATATAAAAGACAGAACTGAAACCATTTTGGAAATAAGGAATGTCCTTTCCAAGAGAAACCTAATGCTAAATTTGGAAGAAAAGTGCCAAAACATGCAGGTAGCCATTGATAAATTCATGGCTAAGTTCCAAATTTTGAGGGAAAAAAGATTGCCTAGTCCATTGGTCATTAATGACAAAATTATGACACATCAGGACTATGATAATAGACTCAGGAATTTGGCTAAAGAACAAGCTAGCACTTCAGCAATAAAAGCACTTCCGGCAAGCAAAGTTTTGTATAATACATTTGAGAACTTGTTTTTTCTCTAGCATGAGATAAAACACTTGTTCATCACCAAGCCCATTTTTTCCAAGTATACCGAGGCTGATGAGATATATATGAAAATGATGAATGTCAAGTTACCTGATGATAAATGGTGGGAAAAGGTGATTGATTTACTGTAAGAAAATTTACAGTAAAAAGGTTATTGTTGGGTAAAAGTAGAACAACTAGGTAAATAGATGAAAATAGGTTAGCATACCAAAGTGTATCAGTGTCAAAGAGTATCAGGTGAAAGTTAAAAGTTAAAGAATATTCCAGCGTAAAAGACCACAACATCAAGCGAGCATAAAGGGCTACAAACCAAACTATAAAGGCTAGTAGCACCACAATAAAAGGGACAGCATGAAAACAATTCAATAGTTGTCTCTATCTTCTTGCAAGAAGATATTTGTATTTCCTATATTAAATCTCAAGTTAGTTTGAGATATTTTGTAATAATGTTTTCATAAATGATTCACAATTCAAAGTATGTAGTGTGGATTCTTAGACATTTCTATAGACTTCTTTATCAAAAGACTATAAAGCTATTGTATCACTGACTGGATCAACAAGCTGGATTGATGAATAAAGACAAGATATTTCACAGGATTCATGTGTAGAGCGAAGTGCACACAGTATTTTCTCACGTTGTTGTCATTTTCTTAAAAAAATTTCCACAATATTTAATGTATATCTAAATCTGAATGCTATAACATGGAATGATACCTCAGAATTTGCTTAATTGCACTTTGTTTTAACTGTTATGCATTTAAATGTTTTCTACTGATTATCTAAGTTAAGGAATTCTTAATTTCTCTTTAGTTTAGGTTGTCTCTATGTAATCTATAGCAAAGGATTCTTAATTGCCCTTTGTTTCTAATTACCCCATGTTCCTCGTTTTAATCCTGGTATGAGAATTCTTAATTGCTCTCTCACCCTAGTTAAGACCATTTCACCCATCTGGCCCAAAGACCTAAACTTTACTCTGTTAACTTGCCCTTTGAACACTCCCTTTAGTGAGTTAATTCTAGTTTTGTTTCCCTTCCATTGACTCCATAGCCCAATGGTCCAAAGACATCATTCTATGCATCTGTTTTAAGGATTCCACCATCCAATCTTCAATACAAATCAAAAACCCCCTGAACCTTCAAAACTAGCCTGAAATCCCAGTAAACAAAGCTGGATCATATAGAGAGAGCCCTCTCTGAGCCATAGGTTGGCTAGAGCCTATGCTTAAAAGTTGGTTTGTGGTTACCTCGGTCATTTTCTTTCTTCGGATAACTTCTAGAGAAAATTCTGAGTGATAACATAGTGGTGACCATACTGGTGACATCGAATCCTCAATCCTAATAAAGCTTTAAGAAAATCCTAAATCTTCATTCTGGGCCTCTTAAAGTTATTTGTTAGAAGTTACCTTGAAAAAATCTCTCAAAAACAATTAAAATTTTTGAAATTCTGGCTTCCAGGAATATTCATTTTACTAGGGCTAATCTGGATCTGAACCCTACCCGAGTAGTTGATAATCCCAACCTAATTTCAAGAAAATCCAAAAAAGAAGAAAGTTTAGTTAGTCAGACACCATTAGTTAAAGCTAATTCATGTCCTAATGAGTGGTTATTTTTAGAAGAACTTCCCTTTGATGTGCCATTTGAACAATAATTATTTAGAAAAAAATCCGAAAATGCACTCAGTGAAACTGTTCTAGATCTTGACTTTATCGCAAACCTTGAATTTCAAGAGGCCAACAGATCCATTGATGAATACATTCTGAAATCTCCACAATCATCCATCAATACTTCCATAGCCCTTGAGCTTTCTGAACAATCATCCATTACCTTGAGTTCACCATTGTTCCCGTCAACTTCATCAATAATACCTTTTGAAGTCCATTCTTCACCACCATTTATACATACTCTCCCTCACCAACCTATCATCTCCCATTCATCACCTACTAGTCCTAGTTCTTCATCTATTCTTCATCGACATCTTAACCCCTCCCAGCTTACAGCCATGGAAAATAGACATGATCCTCTTGTTTTACCTACCCAACTGGGTGCTATGCTAGCAGACTACCAAAGTAAAATTGTTCAATTTGATGGCACAAGACATTACACTACACAACAACATGTCAAAAAGATAACAGATTACTTTCAGTTGCACGAAATTGACACAGATAATGTTCAAATGAGACTCTTTCCCCAAACTTTAGCTGGTGATGTTAGGAAATGGTTTAGAGCATTTCTTGCTAACAGTATTGATAGTTTAGATGCACTTCACCAGAAATTTTTGAACAAATGGGAAAAGAAAAAGAATCCCCTACAAATCCTTTTAGAATATGAGAATATTAGAAGAGGACCCACTAAAACTGTTCAAGATTATTGCATTAGATTCAATAGTATATATAATGCCATCCTAGTTAATCCTAGACCCCCACCTAACTTAGCATTAATAAAGTTCCCTGATGGTTTTGACACAAATATGGCATACCAACTTAGGGAAAGAAACCCCCCAACATTAGAAGAAATTGAAAGTGTAGCTATTAGTGTTGAAGCTAATTTGTTAGCTAAAAGGGCTAGAGTTAGCAATGAAAAAAGAGGAACTGCTAGGATGAAACTTCACCATCTGACATTAAAATAGATAGTTTAGCCAAAAGTATGGAAAGACTGATGGATGGAATAGATAACATAGAAGGGAAACCCCAATGGGATAACCAACAAGCACCTCCAGTTAGAAACCCAAATTTTAGAAAAAACCAAAACCAAAACATTGGGAAAAATGGACAAGATCAGAGCATTAGGCCTCATTTTCAAGAAAATTATGTAGAGACATCCCATCCTGGAGATCCAAAACAAGATACACAAATTAACCTAATGGGAATAAACTATGAGGACGCTATTTTTCTAACCCAAGATGAGTAGGAACTACATATGCTGCAACAATTACAAATCCAGTCTAGAGAGTCATTTTATTATAAATAGGGATATGATTCTGCCATTTTTGAAGTACATAAATAGTATAACCTAAGAAGCAAAAAGAATGTTGATGTCCCTAACCAAACCAAGAAAATAGTGCAAAGTCAACCTACGAAAATAAAAGAAGCCCCTATTTCAAAAATCATCCAAATTCTCACTAGGCGGAACACAAATCCTTCTAGCCCCACAGTTATAGATATAGCCTCTAATCAACCTTCTATTGATCCACCATCTGCTTCAATTCCACCTAAGGAACCAGTGGACAAAGCTCAAAACATCAGATCTGAAAGTCCACATAAGGGGATCCCCAATAAAGGAAAACAAGATAATCCTACTCAAGTTCCTGCTGCAAAAATTCAAAACCTTCAAATAGAAAAAGTTTCTTTTCCATTCAATATGGGAGCAGAGATAGCAAAGCTAAAGATTTCAGTTCCTTTAACAGAACTAATCAAGAATGAAACTTACAAGTCATAGATAAACCAGACCTTAAACATTTTTGAAAATGAGAATTCTGTCAACTTGTTTGATGACCAACCATAACTCATATTTGGTCCATATGTTAATGGAAAACCATTAGAAGGAGGAGTTCCACCTTTTTACATTAGCCTTAGTATCCATGA
Organism: Pinus taeda; assembly: GCA_000404065.3. NCBI lineage: Eukaryota > Viridiplantae > Streptophyta > Pinopsida > Pinales > Pinaceae > Pinus > Pinus taeda. The sequence goes on from APFE030972195.1 coordinate 98,028, forward strand.
CAAAATTCTACACAATGCAATGTTGGATTCTAGGGCCTCTCACAAATTAATGCCCAAATTAGCAATGGAGAAATTAAACCTAGACATTAAAAGGCCTTACAAAGACTTATTCTCATTTAACTCTAGTCAGGTACAATGTCTAGGATTGATTAAAGACTTGTGTGTCACTTTAGTCCAATATCCTGCCAAAAGAATCCTCATGGATATTGTAGTTGCTGACATCCCACCAAAGTATGGCATGTTGTTATCCAAATCATGTGGAGCCAAACTTCAGGGATCTTTATGACTAGATATGTCATATGCAACAATCTCTGTTTTTGGACAACCTAAGAAACTACACTGAGAAACTTTAATGAAATATATGGTAAGTAGCCAGGATCAGCCTCAAAACTTTCCCATCTACTCCAGACACTCAGATATTGATTCTTTTTTCCTGTATAATTTTGGTCAAACACAAGAAGAAATTTCAGACAGTACTAATATAGAACCAAAAGAAATTGCAGTTTCTACACAAAATGAAACTAACCAAATTACAGAACTTTTCAATAAACAAGATGGTCAAATTGTTGTAAATGATGATAATTTTGTTGCACCAGATAGTGAAAATTATGAGCATGAGATACTATGGCATTTATAATTTGATGGATCAGCCAATAAGTTAGGAGTAGGAGTAAGAGTGCGGATATATAATTTGGAAAATAATCACTCAGAAGGCCATGCATACAGATTGAATTTTAAATGTAGCAATAATATGGCCAAGTATGAAGCATTAATTTTAGGTCTGAAGTTAGTTAGGAATTTAGGAGCTAAAAGAGTTTCTGTCATGGGAGACTCTAAACTAATTATAAAACAGATTGATGTTGTATATATGACAAAGGACCCTAGGTTAAGTTGTTATAGAGGAACAATTGTGGAAATACTTAACACTTTCCTAGAAATAAAGATTGCAGTAATCCCTAGAAAACACAATATGCAAGCCCATAGTTTAGCAATGTTTGCCAACATTTGGAAATTACCCTTCCAACCTAACCATCAATACGCTACTGAAGTTAGGGATAGACCTGCAATTACATATAATTTGAAGAATTGGAAAATATTTTCTAATGATAAGTAGATAAATAACAATATAGATATTGATACATCCATAGATCCTGACACTAAGGATGAGACATAAATAAATGAGACAGAAGGTGATGAACTAGATAGATTCAACCCAACTAAATCTACTAAATTAGATGTAGATAACTTAGAGAAAATTGAGATTGATGAAATAAGCAATGAAGAAATTGAAGAAATTAAACTCAAGGATAATTTCTTACCAAAAGGATTAACCCCTCTGGAATATTTATTTGACTCAAATGGTGTTCCTAGGAAACCTAAAATGAAACCATTAAAGTTTGATATAGAGGAATGTAATATAGGCACCAATGAAAATCCTAAACTGATCAAACTTTCAAAATCATTACTTCCAACTGAAAAAAGTAAAATACATTGAGTTGTTGAAAGAATTTCAAGATGTCTTTCCTTGGATTTATGAGGACCTCAAATCCTATGACACCAACGTCATCCAGCACACAATTCCTATTAAAGAAAATAAAAATCCTTTCAAACAAAAACTTAGAAGGATCAATCCTATCTTATTACCTGTAATTGAGAAAGAAATTTAGAGGATGTATGATGCCAAAATAATTGCACCAATAAGATATTTTTATTGGGTCTCAAACTTGGTGCCAACTAGAAAGAAAACTGGTGAGATCACACTCTGTGTGGATCTCAGGAACCTCAACAAAGTGTCACTAATGGACAATTACCCTCTCCCCAAAATGGACCACATTTTATAGAGGGTAGTCGGATCAACCAGAATCTCATTGTTGGATGGGTTTTCTGGTTACAATCAAATCTTGGTTCATCTAGATGACCAACCCAAAACTTCCTTTACTACTCCTTAGGGCACATTTATGTATGTGAAAATGCCTTTTGGGCTAATGAATATAGGAGCCACTTTCCAGAGGGCTATGGATATAGCCTTTGAAAAATAAATTCATGATTTCCTTGTGATATATCTAGATGATATTAATGTATTTTCAAAATCTCACAATCAACATTTGGATCATCTAAGACAATTTTTTATTAAATGTAGGAAATTTGGAATCTTCTTGAACTGCAAAAAGTCTTTGGTTGGGTTAGAAGAAGGAAAGTTGTTAGGTCACATAATTTCAAAAGATGGTATAAGAATAGACCTTGCGAGAATAGAAGTCATCTTGCGAATACAACACTCGAGGAACATTAAAGAGTTACAAGCTTTTTTAGGAAAGATTAATTTTCTTAGAAGATTTATATCTAATATGGCAGAATTAATTAGATCACTAAACAATATGCTGAAAAAAAAAGATTCCACCATAAAATGGACTGTTGAGGCTAAAAAATCCTTTGAAGACATTAAACTGGCCTTAACTAAAACAACTGCGTTAATCAGTCCTAAATTTGACAAATATTTCATCTTATTTTCCTTTACTTCTGAGCACAAAATAGTTGTAGTTCTATTGCAGAAAAATGACCAAGGCTATGAGAAACCCATTGATTTCTTTAGCAAAGCCCTAAGATATGTCCCCTTGAAATACAATATAATGGAAAAACAAGCATTGGCTTTAGTCAAAGTCATTAAGTACTTTAGGGTATACATATTATATTGTCATATAGTAACCTACATTCCAAATTCAGTTGTCAAAGACATCCTAACTTAGGATGGTCCTAATGTAAAGAGGGGAAAGTGGATTGCTACTATTTTAGAGTATCATATAGAAATCAAACCTACTAAGTTAATCAAGGGCCAAGGTTGAGCAAAGCTCATGGCTGAATCATTCATTTATTTAACATCCCCTCATTCATTTCACCCAACTACTTACTAATTTCCCATAAATAAGTTCTAAATACTTAAATACTTTAAGTCAAAGAGGCTCAGAGCATTTCTCTGACTTTTGGTTGGACGAAACCCTCGACTTAATGACTTGTGGACACAAGTGCTAGAATCCCCTTCACAAAATCTGTTCCCCTTTCATTTCCCTAATAAAACCCCTTTTTCTTATGGTTAAACTCTTTAGCCTAGGAAAAGAAAAAACAACTCCATGTAAATCCCTTTTCACCCAAAAACCCACAAAAAACCTTTTATCCTAAGTATTGAGCATATGCGCGCAAATCTTACATGTTACATTATGCTTAAGGGATATTACTGACTCCACTCATTCACTTCATATTAATTTTTAATTTTATTATATAATCCCCAAAATTCCATTATCATGTATTAATTAATTCCTTTATATCAATAACCCAACACCTAGTTTAGTTATTAACTATACACTTTACCCTATATCCCAACAAAATTTATTAATCCTGGCATTTAACCCCGCCTGATAAGCCTAATATTATCATTAAACAATGCCTAATCTACTAATCCAGTGATTAAATCCTAACTAATCCCATACTACCAAAGTTTAAGGCTATGGGCCCCCCTAAAAGCCTTTTATTTATCACACATGAAATTCCCTTACCTGACTCCCATTTGATCATCACCCCCCTCATCTGACGGCCTATAGCCATATCGGCCGAACTCGATCGCTGACCTTTACCCGCCCGATAAAGCATTTTTTGCCGACCCCCCTACTACTACGTGTCAAACACTAAGGTACGTCGGTTGACCCCTCCTAAATACTACCCATGCCACGAAAGCGGTGTGATGGCCCTCCAATGTCGCTTCCTTTCTTAACCGAAAAAACCAACAATTGTTCATTCATAAATGAACCCACCAAAAGTAATTGTTTTTCTATAAAAGGCCGCGAATCCCTATTTTCACCCCTTTTCACTCATTTTCTCTGTAAACTCAGAAAACCTTTGTGGCTCATGCAAACACTGAACTTGCCACAGACCTCCAAATTTGCTCTAGAAGATGCTGTAGACAACCCTTCTGACCTCTCAGTTCGTACCAAAACCATACAAACTTCTGTAGCTTCCGTAAACCATCAACTTGAAGCCAATTCACCCAATTCTAGTTGTTTCACCATAGAATACTACTCCTGATTGAAATATGAAAATGTTCAGCCTGTAAAGTATTTTCATTAAGTAAAATTAATTGAAAAATACCTTAAATTTGAAAATCTACGGCCAAACCCTTTGAAAGTTTCCAAATTCCATTCAAAACTTCTAAATAAACCTACAGAGCCTAATTCAAATCCACAAGAACTAAATAATGGCTGCCCTTGTTGCCCTGGACATTAAATCTATGACAACTCACCATTTGGACCTCGACCACCTTCCCTTGGCTGATAGGGATTTCCAAATTAAGGATACATCTACCCAGGTCCATCTACTTAAAATCCATTATTTAAGTAGGGATAGATATCTCAACCATGCTGATGATATTGGCCTTTAAGAGTCAAATTTGCCCAAATATCGGTTCCCCCAAGTACATATCTTCCCAAAAATTCTCCATATGTGCCATGCATGCTACATCCATAGCCATAGAGCCATAATGTCTCATGACCAAAAGGTGTTGTTTACTATCACAGCTGAATCTATCAATGAATTGTTACAACTCCAACTAGGACCAAACCTGACTCCACTCTCAATTGGAGATTTGTTAGACCAATATTCCAAGTTAAGTATCTCTAGACTAGCCCAATTGTTCCAAGATTTCATTGTTGAAGAGTAGTACATTCCTAAAATTCCCCCCCCCCCCCCCATATCTTTATGCCATGTTCTCTGAAAGGGGAAAACAAATAATCAGCATGATATCATGTGTCCTAGGCTGCTCTACTGATAAATTTGTTTATGAACTTGTCTTGGCCTTCATGTCAATCTATACCCCAGGACAACATCCTGTTGTTGTGTACAATTATGTCGAGTTCATTGTTGAGAGAATGCATGAACAGTTCACCAGGATGAACAGTGAAAGAGCGTTCAAATACTCATATGTCCTCTACCATATATTCTTATATTATCAGCCAAACAGATTTCCTTTTCCCCTCTAGAAACTGGATACCAAAGGCCAGCCCAGGTTTGTCATTTTTTGGACCCCACTATTCCATAAGCATGAGTCACCATATACCTATTCAAATTTTATAGATTCTTTTGTTCATCTAGTAATGACTATGTTGAAAGGAAGCCCACCACCCAAGATAAGTTCAGAGATCAAAAGGGTCCTTCGGTTGTCTAAACAAAGGAAAGTGGGAGATTGGTACCTTTACCAAAACCACACAGAGATAAGGATTTATGGTTTCCAACTTGCACCATATGAACTACCCAAGTACCTCCCCATGAGGTTATTTTCTCTAAAGTATTATAGACAAATAATGAACTCTGATGAGATAAATTTTGTCTCGGCCAAGAAAAGTTCACAATTCAAAGTAAAAAACCAGTTAGACCCCCTCATCTACAATTCTAGAGAGGTAGGGAAGGAGGCAGACCAAATTTTGCAGCAAATGAAGTTCCAAATGAGTTTCATGTGGAGGTATGACCCTCAAGAATTTATGACTATATTGAGAAGAAAGGCCAAGTTGGGACCTTATATTCACCACTCCATACCAGATATAGAAAGATATGCAAATAAATCTGAGTGGGCGGAAAACACTCTTGTAGATAGAGATAGTAAAAAGGTAGATGTAGAGAGTGCCTTATGTGACTTAGAAAGATAGTTTGATGAGAGCTCATTTCTGCAGGTACCTGAATAGCAAGAGCTAGCCATGAGCACCCCTCCTATCATGCAAACTCCTAAGAATGAGGAAAAGAATCCCAAAAGGACCAAGTAGGAACCTTCAAGTTCAGGAATGGGCACAAGGCTAAATCATGTTACATAGAAAGAAGACATAGAGGGATCAGTAGAAATAACTGATACTGAGATGGACAAAAGTAAAGGCTCTGCTCTATTTGAGGAAACACAGGGGCCATCCACATCACAGACCTAGATTTTGGAAAGACAGCTAAGTGTAGAGGTATCCTCATTGAGTAGGCCTGCTGATAAGGATAAGGATATAAAAGACAGATATAAAGAGATAAAGATAAAAAATGAGAAGCTCAAAGCTCAGAAATATGCTCAATATCTAAAACTCACTCCCACAAATCAAACAAGGTTGATGTCAACTTTTGACATCAAGGAGGGAAAGATTCAAATGTCCTTTATCAAACCTACAGCAGAATAGCCCAAGACGTCGTTCTACTTCAAGAGGGTTGACTTTGAAGTATTGACAAGGGATATTCATCCCATAGACCAAATAGAACTGCATAAACAGGTTGGAGAGATGATATACTCCACCCTTACAGGTAAAGACATAGCTTCCCATCAGCTACAAAACTCAATGAATAATATCTCAGCTCAATATCAATTAAAGAAGACCTCCTCACAGGCCAAGGGTACTAGAATCAAGTATTTGGAAGACTGAGTGATTGGAATGGGACATGATCTCAAAGATATTAAATCCACAGAGCAACTGATTAAAAGAAAGAATGATGATACTATTGCACTTAAGAAGCAATTAAAAAACCCCAGTTACAACATCCTCAAACACTTCAAGTCTTATAGAGCCAAACCAGACATGAAGAGTTCATGGACTTGGTCCTAAAAGTTAATGATCAGTTGAAAGAGACAGAGAAGGAACTAGACACTTTAATTCAACTGAACCAAACTAACATAGCCAAAACTTCCAGAAATGTCATCCCAACAGTATCTACAGCAGTCCCTTCCACAATGGCAGCTTCACTAGCACCTACAGCTCCTCCTACCACATCATTTCTAGTCATAGCAGAGTCTACAATAGCAGGTGCATTAGGAGAAAAAGCATCATTGTTGGTCAGAGCCATGGAGGAAATGTCTATTCAGGCTACATAAATGAACAAACTGAAAGAAAAAGTGGTAAGTTTAGAAACTGACTACAAACTTGCCCAAATTATGCAGAAGGAAGAGGCACAAAAGGCCAACAAAATGAGTGAAAGAGTCAAAGCTTTGGAGAAAGACCTAACATTGGAGAAACCCATTTGACAAGCCAAGGAACTGTTATGGGCCAATATCATTGACTCTGTCAAGGATATTTGGCCATCTATTCAAGTTATTTTTTCGCAGAAAGAATTGATAAAGATAGCTATAAAAGCTATCCAAAAAGTCAAGGAGGAATTGGGAGACATGCCTGAGGATGCCAATAGACTCATCCACTTCCTTAACACCAAAAATAGGTATGAGCTTCATGAACTGGATATAGAAGACATAACTAAAACCATTTTGGAAATAAGGAAGGTCCTTTCCAAGAGAAACCTAATTCTAAATTTGGAAGAAAAGTGCCAAACATGTAGGTAGCCATTGATATATTCATGGCTAAGTTCCAAATTTTGAGGGAGAAAGGATTTCCCAGTCCATTGGTCATTAATGACAAAATTATGACACATCAGGACTATGATAAGAGACTCAGGCAGTTGGCTAAAGAAAAAGCTAGCACTTCATCAATAAAAGCACTGCCAACAGACAAAGTTTTGTATAATACATTTGAGAACTTGTTTTTTCTCCAGCATGAGATAAAACACTTGTTCATCATGAAGCCCAATTTTTCCAAGTATACCGAGGTTGATGAGATATATAAGCAAATGATCAATTTCAATTTACCTGATGATAAATGGTGGGAAAAGGTGACTGATTTATTGTAAGAAAACTTACAGTAAAAAGGTTACTGTCCAGTAAAAGTAAAATAGCCAGGTAAACAAATGAAAATAGGTCAACATGCCAAAGTTTATCAGTGTCAAAGAGTATTAGGTGAAAGTTAAAAGTTAAAGAACATTCCAGCATAAAAGACCACAACAGCGAACCAGCATAAAGGGCTACAAACCAAACTATAAATCCCAGAAGCACCACAATAAAAGGGATAGCATGAAACAGTTCAATAGTTGTGTCTATCTTCTTGCAAGAAGATATTTGTATTTCTTAGATTAAATCTCAAGTTAGTTTGAGATATTTTTTCATGATGTTTGTATAAATACTTCACAATTCGAAGTATGTAGTATGGATTCTTAGACATTTCTATAGACTTCTTGATCAAAAGGCTGTAAGCTATTGTATTATTGACTGGACCAACAAGTTGGATTGACGAATAAAGACAAGATATTTCATAGGATTCATGTGTAGAGTGAAGTTCAGACAAGTATTTCCTCACGTTGTTGTCATTTTTCTTAAAAAAAATTCCACAATCTTTAATGTATATCTGAATATGAATGCTATAACATGGAATGATACCTCATAATTTGCTTAAATGCACTATTTTTAATTGTTATGCATTTAAATGTTTTCTACTGATTATCTAAGTTAATGAATTCTTAATTGCTCCTTAGTTTAGGTTGTCTCTCTATAATTTATAGCAAAGAATTCTTAATTTCCCTTTGTTTCTGATTACCCCCTGTTCCTCATTTTAATCTCGATCTAAGAATTCTTAATTACTCTGTCACCCTGGTTAAGATCATTTCACCCATCTAGCCCAAAGACCTACACTTTACTCTGCTAGCTTGCCCTTTGAACACTCCCATTAGTGAGTTAATTCCAGTTTTTCTGCACTTCTGTTGACTCCATAGCCCAATGGTCCAAAGACATCATTCTATCCATCCGTTTTAAGGATTCCACCATCCAATCTTCAATACAAATAAAAAACCCCCCGAACCTTCAAAACTAGCCTAAAATCCCAGCAAACAAAGCTAAATCATATAGAGAGAGCCCTCTTTGAGCCATAGGTTGGCTTGAGCCTATGCTTAAAAGTTGGTTTGTGGTTACCTTGGTCATTTTATTTCTTTTGATAACTTCTAGAGAAAATTTTGAGTGATAACAGTATGATCAACATTGTACGCACTTGGACAGGGCCACTAATGTAGTTGTGCATGTTTTATCTATGCACCTCCATGTCCTCCTTGGTGGAAATCTGTCTCAGTTGCTCCAAGTATTCCTCTATGTCCTTCCTAACCTAGTTCATGGGTTTGGCTTCAGTCAGCAAGCCAACTGACGGGATCACGTGGGTCTTCACCAAGAAATATAGATTGTTGTATATCCATACATACGAGGCCTGAATGTTACCAATGAATGAGGCGAGTTGTTTGTTGGTCTGGACCAACATCCACACTCTTAATTTCTCTAGCTCTACATGTGGTTTCATTTTCTTACCCAAGTCAAGCAATGTTCCCTTGTATTTCATTTTCCATTCGTGCATGAAAATGATTGCATCTTGCACATTTCTGAGGGCTTTGACAAAGTCTTTACACTACTGCTGCAAGCCATGCAGGCAGAAAATTTCCTTATGCATGGTAACAAGCTCCTCATCTAGATTCCACATGGTCTCTCCAAGTGTCGATACTTTGCTAAGTATCATTGCCTTCATTTCCTCTAGATGGACCTGTGCGAAAGATTTATTTTGAGCTACTACGTAGAGCTCTTCAACCTATTTTCTAGTAGCTTGCAAGTTATTTCCCAATTTCTTATTCTCGACCATCAAATACTGAGTGTTCAACTTTGTTGCACTTGCGAAGGCTAAGTTTTTTGAGGCAATGGCTTCAAGATTTCTCCTGGTGTCAGCCACAATTACCCTTTCTCTAATAAATGCAGGATATGTGAGATAATCCAGAAAATTCTTCTTATGTTCTTTTACAATCTTCTTCTAAATTTTTTCGTATGATATATTTTATGTGTCCATAACCAGATTGTCATGAAGAGGAATAACTTCCCCTTCCTTGCCTGGAGTTGACATTGCTGCAAGAGGTGGTGGAGACTGGATAGTGACATGTTGTGTGATAGGAATTAGTTCGATATATTGATTCTACGATTCTGGTTCCACCTCAGTGTCATCGATCTCTATCAATTGTTTAATCTGTTGAGTAAGCTCCTGATCCTGCATTTGTCCACCCGCCTCCTCTGCTGGTTGTCAGTTTTGTTTTTTCTCTTCAACTTATTTCCTTGTTATTTCTTCTGATATTGCGCATTGATTTTCTTCTTCTTCCTGCTTCTTCTTCTCTTCTTGTTCTTGATTATGCTTTTCTTCCTCTAATCTCCTCTACTCTTCCCTCTTCTTATGTTCTACTCTCTACATCCTTTGTTTCCTCTTTGCCTTTGCTGCTAAATCTTCTTTCATAAGAGTTGGATTTGCTTTCATCTTGCGACTTCTTTCTCTCCCTGGAGTATAAGAAACCTTTCTCTTTCCCTTATCTTGTGCATGGTTTCTCCCCTATGCTGGCATTGATTCTGGAGTAACTTCCTTCTATGGAGTCACCTATAAAGTTCCTACAAGACTAACTGGCTCGTGGATCTTAGAGGCATTATAGAAATTCTTCCATGGATCCTCCTCCTGCTATTGAAATGTCTCGTTTAGCCACTGAAAGTGAATTCTTGCACAGTGGTATTTGCAAATACCATGGGGATTGTACAGATAATTCTCGAGTACTGAATGTAAACTTATCTATCACCTTTCCTTCGATATCCATGAATTTTAGGTTCTTTATCTCGTACAATCCAGTTTTCATAGGAAGAGTTCGCCAAGGTGCTTTCTTCTTCCTGTGCAATGCTGATAATGGCCCTATGACAAGATGATATGACACTTCTTGAATGACAAGCTTGTCAGTGGCATACCTTGGAAAAATATGCATCGACTTCTCTCTGTCCAACACTATAAGGAAGGTGCCATCTGGTGAGGAAAACTAATCTACAATCTTTGATATTTCCTCCATTGCCATAGACAACATGGAAGGTGGTTCTTCCTCAAAGATCATCTTGTATAGCAGAATGAGGAAGTGGTTAGTTAGCTTCTCCATAAATCCTCAATGTTTGTAATCCAAGAGTAGCTTGCAGTGGATGTACATGGCAAGGTTTTGAGCTGTCCAAGCCCAGTTCATGATATGGAATGCATTATGTTGCAGATTTCATCCAATATATATGTAGACATATAGAATCCTTCTTTCCCACCCTTGGGAGGATTCATGGCGTTACCTACATGGACCTTTAACTGTGGAACCAACAATTCTGACTAGTTGAGTGACTTCCCTTCATTTAGAAGCTGGTTTAAAAAGATTTCCCACCCTTCCAAAAAGGTCTTTGTGCTCTATTGACTGTAGATTCTGCAAGTTAAGATGATCAGTAGCTGATAGGCCCTCTTGAGATACCTTGTCTTATACATGTTGGTGGGTGTTTGTCAAAACTTTGATGGCTCCTTCACCCGGCTCTTAATAACATCTTTCATGCCTAAAGAGATGTTGGTGGCATATAAGAGTGAACCGATGAGTGTTTATGGCTCAGGAAAATGGTACATACACCAGTAATATGTTGCTAGAAAAGTAGCAAGTTGTTTTCCACTAGCACTGATCAAAGTCGTGGTATTCACATCAATATGTGAGACAATCTAGCTGATGAGTACACATGGGAAGGATGGATATCTGCATGAAATCCTATGTAGCCCTGATCTCTAGAGATTAATGTACACCTGTCAGTCCTCTAGATTTGCTGCGAAGTCCTTTTTCGAAAAATATTTTTTCACTTTATTCCATGTAAAATATGAGTCCTTTTCTACATACAGTTGAGTATCTGAGTATACTGATAAGTTTACTGGGGTTTTGTCAACTACTTCCTCGATTTTGCTTTTAGTGGTATCTTTTGAAGCAACCCTCTTGGCTTCCATGGTAACAATGACTACTATATAGAAGTGCTCAACAATTGTGGTACCACTGGGTAAGAAAAGGCACTCATGGAAATCAAACATTAGCGTTTGCAAATCTACCTTCAAAGTAAGATCAGGGAGCAAACTAGTGAACTAGTGAGAAAGATTGTGGAATTTTATGAGCAAGTGAGGGAGACTAGTTGTGGGATTTGCGCATTGCATAGTCCCAACAACGAAGGGTGCATCTTAAGGCTTCAGAATGTCCAACGCACAATCCAACCTAGGTAGCGATTGGTAGAGACTGCGCATTGCACAATCTTAGTGGCTAAGGTGGCATACTAAGCCCTGGAACTATTCAATGTTTAGTTGGGCTAGCTTGTACTAGACATTGCACAGTCTCAGAGGCCAAGCCTCATGTTTAGCTTCTGACTTGCGCAATGCCAAACTAGGCAAGGTGAAAACTGAACAAGGGAAAGTGTAGATCTACGTGGTGAAAGTGTAGGAAACAAGTAGATCTAAGTAATTATGTGAGTTTGTGTGCAGAAACTTAACAAATGAAAGGAAAAATAGCTATGGGAGGAGAGTCACTAAAATGTCGATTTCCAGTGTGAAAAAACAAGATAATCAATGTGACACTTATGAAAGGAAAACGACAAACTGTAACAACACTTCTACAAGAAAATAAGTTAAAACACCAACAACCATGAAGAGAAATAAGAAAAACAACACTCATAGAAGCAAAACAATGAAAAGTGACAGAAAAAGTGGCAAAAGACGACAAAAGAAAAACTCACCTGAAAAAGTGACGACAACTCCATCGAAGGTTCCTTGATCTCCCCAGGAATGCTATAGCTTCAAGATTGAATGTACAAATGAGCTCTAGAGGCATTTATTAAATAGATTTGGGTAGATTGGGGTTTATGATGCGCATGCCTAAATCAAGGAGAAAGCGACAGTTGGCATAAATTTTTAAAATAGGGACTCTGCGACCTTCGAGAATCTAATGATGAATCCCTATTTTATAGGGATTTATTTTTCACTTTTTTGTGAAACTTGCCATGCACATTTCTAAGGAATATTGTGCAATGCTAAAAATTGGGCAACTTTCTGGCTTAATGCATTTCACAGTTTTTAAGCACAAAGAGTCGATTGCACAATTTCTGAGCTTAATGTCGGGCTTCCATCCATGACTACATAGTTCTCAAGCTCAAGGTTGAGCTGCCTATCAGGATTACATGGTTTCCATCATCAAGGTTAGCTTCATCTCATAGATTGCACAGTTTATGGAGGCAAGCCCAAAAATGCCACAAGATCAAGTTAGAAAGATAGACAAAAGGAATAAGTCTTGATTAGATCATGAATACTTGATGATAGTCAAAGATAAGCTCATGTAAACAGAAAAGAAAGCTCTGACATCAAAGCATAGGGAAAATTTTGGAGAATGGCTGTAATTATTACAACAACACCCCAATAATTTCAATAGAGAAGATGGATATAAACTTAACAACTCCTGAAAGCTTATAATACATCTCCTCTCTTCTTAATCCCCACCTTTTATTTCTTTATATATATATATATATATAATTTTAATTTTACCAACCATTTTCACTTAAATAATTTATAATTCATATGTATTTATTTTAAATTTAAAATAAAATATCACTTAATATAAAAATAACACCCCCTCCCTCCCTTTATTCCCTATCATCCAAATTTTTTCTTTTAATAATAATTTATTAACCAATATTACTAATAAGATATATTAACATATAAATATTCTAATTCAATTCTAAATATTAAACATATAATAATAAATAATACTCAAATTCATAGAAAAAAAAGGGTTACTTTTACCACATTATAATAAATAAATCTAAAATCAATTTGCTTGATTGTTTACCACTTAAAAGCATTCAACACAATTTCTATTTATGTATTAGATGGATTTCCAATATGATATATTCAATATCATAATATGATACTATATTCTCTAAATAAACCATATGATAATAAATAGAACTTAAATTAAACCCCCTAATAATAATAATAATCATTTTTTGTTTACGAATTAATAAATTTAAAAAATATACTTATATTTGTATTAGTTATATTAAATTTTTGTTCAGCCTTTCCTTGATTCTTAACCATTAATATATTAAAATTTAAATAAAATTAAATAAACAAATTTTTCATTATATTTTCTCAAATTTTTCTTTGACTATTGAATTTAACCAATAATATTTTAATAATAATTTTTATCCTTCATGTTTTGAGTGTTAATAATTAATTTACTATTTTTCAATCTAGCAGTTACTTTTGTATGTGCTCTCGTTATTCATATATTTGATCTGCTCACATGCTTATCATCTATTAGCTTTCTGATCTTTCATGATGGGTGGAGTGTCTATGTGAAATGTCAGATAGCGAAAACTCCTACACAGTTTATATCCAAAAGATTAAGAAAAAAGTACTTCAATATATAGTAAAGTCATCCATATAAACTTCTACACAATCACGGATCAAGTCAGAAAATATACCTAATACTACTCTTTGAAATGTAGTTGTGTTCATTACATAAACCAAAAGCAAGTATCATGTAAGCATACTTACCCCAAGGACATGTCACAGTTGTTGTTTTTTCTTGATCTTTAGGAGCCAATTGAATTTGATTGTATCCACTAAAACCATCAAGAAATTAAAAATATTTCTTCCCTTCTAAAGTATCTAATACTTTATTAAAAAAAATGTAGTGGGAGTTGATCTATTAGAGTTGATTTATTTAATTCTCAATAATATATACATACTCTCCACTTTCCATTTTTCTTAGGCATAATCAACAAGGGTGAAACCCATTGGCTATTTGAAATTGGATAAACGGAATTCACATTAAGCATTTTTTGTAACTCTTTAACAATTTCCCTCATATTAGGATTCGCCCTTCTCTAAGGTTGTCTCATTAGTTTGACATTTTCTTGAATATAAATATGACACATACATGTATTTGGATTGGTGCCTTACTCGTCAATATATTCCCATGCAAATACTGAGGAATGTTTTTATAGCATCTTTATCAATTATTTCATTTGAAATTCTTCCAAGTTATTATTAATCTTCAATATTTTGTTTGGATAAATTTCTACCAAAGAATTGCCAAACTTTTCCATAAAATTCAATGATACTTTGGACTGTCGAGATGAATAATATTCAATTCTACAATCTTTTTGAAAACTTTGATCTAGCATGTGTACACAATTATTTTTCTCGCAATATGAAGATAAATCATGATTGTTCATTAAATTTACTAAATTATCTTCCTCATCATTTTGTGAAATATTTAATACTGGTTGAATGTTTTCAAAGTATTCATCAACATTAACTTCAATCCAAACTTCATTTTCTACTTCAATTATTATTTTTGCGGGTGGATATAATGTGAATTTCTTAGTAGAATTTCCATCAGAAATGAACATATCACCAAATCTACAACTTTTGAGTGCATCAGTTGTAGCTAACCACAGTCTTCCAAGGATCAATGAGTATTCTCCGAGATTATTTTTGGGTGTTAATATCATAAATTCAACAAGATACCCCCGTGAATCTAAGGACAATGATACATCTTCTAATATACCATCAGGTTTGATAACAAATCTATCTGCTAATTACAATAGAGTTGGGGTATATTGAAGATTAGTTAACCTTATTTGCTCCATAGTATTTTTTCTCATGAGATTAATGGTTGCACCTAAATCAATCAAAGTGTTTGGAATTTCAATACCATTGATATGAATTTTTACAACGGGGCTACCTGGATCTAAATACTTTTCAATTATTAGTTTCCCCGTACTACCAGTTAAATCTTTTTAATGCCTTTTTCTTTTCTTCCTCATTTCTTGATACACAACTCCTTTATTGTCTTTGCAAAAATGGGTATTTCCTTTATAGATTGAAGTAATGGATTTTTTATGCAAATATTTTTCAATTCATATAGAATGTTCTAATCAGGTCAAATTATTTGCCTCTCTATTCCTTTATCAATTTGAAGTCTCTAGGGAAAGGGAGGAATTTGTAAGGAAACAAAGAGTTGTTCAAGTATAGGAATTTCAGGAGTTGCTTTTATTTTATTGTCATCTAATTGTGTAGAAATTTCTTCCTTTTGGACATATTTTTCCTGATCAGGAGATGTCTCCTTTCAGGAATTTTATCCTCTTTATACTCTTGGATGACAAATAGGGGTGTTTTATTTTGCAATACTCAACCAAATCTAACTTGGACATCATTTAAATCCATCGGAGCTATCATACAAGTTGAAAATTTTGAGACTCAACCTTATAGATGGGTTGTTGTTGAGGTTTTTCATTATTAGGATTGGGAAGTGGTTTTGTAAAGTATTCGATTAAATTTATGAGGAAATGAACTAGATGGTAGTGGAAGTGGTTGACATGAAATTATTTTAGGTTTAAATTGTGGTTGGATAGATTGTGGAGGTTAGGGAGTAGAATAATACTGAGATTGGTATTGAGGGTATGGTTGTTGGAAAGCTTGAGAATACTGGGGATTCCTACCATAAGAACCTTGCCATCCTTGTGACCAAGATGGGTTTTGTGGTTGAGGTGACCAAGCTTCCCATGGTAAGGGTGTATTCCAATTACTTTGTGGTGTTGTATAATATTGATATTGTGCATTGGGATATTGTGTCATACCTATTTGTTGAGGCTTCCAAGGTCTTCTCAAAGCGACATAACAAAGTGGTTTAGTTTGAATTGTCCCAACTTCTTCTTGAAAAATAACTATAAATTTGGGTATTGAATGGCACTCCCTTGTATCATGATTTTCTACACATATAACACATATTTCAACACTATCAAGAGGGAATTCTTGAAATGTGTGTTGTTTCCTACATGTAGGATAGAAAATAGAAAATGCAATGTTTTTAGCTTTTTTCTAGTTTTTTACTGCTAATATATCTATTTTTTCAATAAGATTTCCAAGAATATCAATTTTAAAGTTATCAAGCAAATTACCTAATTCTGCTCTACTTACTTTTCTAGATGCATATTTTCTTACTCTTAACATAACCAAATCTCTTGGATTCTTTCCATATTTTGATCTTCTTATTGAAATGTGTTAGCATAGTTCACAAATATCTTGAAATGACATTTGAGAAAAATCTCTTTTACCCATCAAGTTAAGAAGATCAATCCATTCATCCCTTATGGCTTTTAGTAAGAGAGTTTTTAATGTGTCTTCTTATCTATTTTGACATTATAGACAAACCTATCCACCAAATCTTCAAAACTTTCATCCTCTTTTTGGGTCATCTTAAAAACTTCATCCTTAAGGTCATGTATATGCAATAATCTTTGAACTTTTCTAAAAATATTCTTTTCATATCATCCCATGTCCTCATAGAACGTGTTCCTAGACCCGTGAACTACTTGAGAGCCCCATCTTTTAAAGTAGCAAGAAATAATTTTAGCTTTCAACTATCAAACAAATAGTCATATGACCTACATAATACCTCAAACTCAAAAATAAATGTTTATGGATCCTTATTTCTTAGCCCATGGAAGTTACAGAAGATACATGGAGAGATTGTTTTCATGGTAGTAATGGTATTTATATCTAGAATAGTGAATCGAAAAGAATCCTCGTCATGAAAATATCCAACATATCCCCTTCCTCCTCTACCACCTCGACCTCCTCTACCACTTCCTCCTACTCTATCTCTTCCTCCAGCAATTCTTGGTCTTTCCTCTCCATTATGTACTTCTCCTTCTTCACCTACCATTTTATATTATTTAGAGCTAATATAAGGTTCGATGATATGGTTGTATTCAACTAACTCCTCTTCCTCTGGTTCCTCTATCAATCGTAGTTCCAAAATTTTTTATTCTTATACATCTTCCTCTTCACTAGGTACCTCTAACGCTTTTCCTATGGGTTGTTAGCTTGTTGAAGAAAAAAATATGACTCCTTCAGTTTGGGATGTAGTTTTTTCTACCACAACTTATGTAGATGAAGTTAGTGAGTCCCAAGGTTGAATTTTTTACCTATGCACTTCAAGAAGTCTTGTTCTACCTGCAAATGATGGAATGTTTGTACCATTAAGTGGTGTGGCACAACGTCGTCTACTTGAGGCGGGTGGTGATGTTGGTATTGAACTACATTATTTACTTGCAAATCTACTGTTAGAATCTTGTTCCATATACATGCATCCTAAATGATTTTAATATGAATTAATTATACATCTAAAGAATGGATGCAACAATGATGAAATGCAATTTATGACAATTTTAATTTAGAAAGAATCCCATAACTGTGATGCGCAGGTTCTTACCTCTCGTCTTATCACTCTTTCTAAACAAATTTGTGTGAATGAAAAGACATCCTAAATTAAAAGTGAACACCTATGTATACTTCACCAACAATAACATAAAAAATGTTGGGTAATTTAATTGTTAGTTAAATTACTTTTCATTAAATTATCAATCCAAAGTTTGTGAACTCGCGAAGTATACTTGCACTCTATATGCTAGGTTATTAACTTTTAATTGCAAGAAAACTATTCTAATCATAAGATGAAAATCAATCCTACTTATGAAAATAGCGTTAGTAAGCACACACACATGTTATTTCACATAGACCAAAGTAAGTTTGAAATTCAAGACTTCAAAATTAAATGAATGCAAAGAAAATTCTACTAATGAAAGCTTTAAATCATATTCTATTGAACAAGGAAATGCAATTTTTCTCTATTGAACTTCTAAAGATAAACTTACCCTATTTGACTTAGAAAAGAAATATATTGTATGAAACTTTGAAGTAATTTATTTATGAAACTTTGAAGTAATTTTATTTTATAAATCTACTCTAATTTTAATCTATAAAGCTTGAAGTAAATTTAATATACGAGACTTGAAATGAATTTTAAACTATCAAACTATGAAAGCAAAGTTAATCTAAAATCTACGAGACTTGGAATTGAAATTATTGTAGGAAGCTTTAAGAAATTACTATTGTGTGCATTGAACCGAAACCAATAATAACATATCCAGCATAAATCTGAGACTAAGCTAGAAAAGTTAATCAAATAAAATAATTTTGGTATTTTTATCAAATGCTTGACATGTAAAAAACCAAAGGCAAATGAGTATAATTCTAATTTAAAAACAAAGTGTCGAAATGAAACAGAGCATCAAAATGAACTAAACAACTAAATGAAACACACTTTAATCTAGTTGCACAACATAAAGAAATTAAATCAAAGAAGAAAAATAAATCTATATTATATCTCACACATCCTCAAGGGGCCTTCTTAATGAGTTCGAGGTGTTTAAAAACATAGATGACGAGACTTGAATCGACAACACAATCACAGATATACCATGAACGTAGATTATATTACTTGAATTGTAAAAACAAAGTCTTCATAATAAGAAAATGATAATAGTAACAATTTTAACCTTACCTTCGCTTTCAAGATAAGCATTTTTATAATTTTTACAAAGTTAAACCACTCAAAGAATTATTTCCTGTAAATGTTGGAGTTAATGCTCACATTCCATATTTAAGGAGTTGGTTTGTGATGGTTGAGAAATTCTCTCAACCTCTCTATCTAAATTAGGAATAAGTTGGATCTCAGAAACTCTATTTAATAGAATGATCTGAATGTAATCTGTGTGTGTGAGTGTGATTACACATGCACCATTTGTGCTTAATATAATTATATTTTTGTAACTGTGTATGATTTAGCTACTTTTATCATGGTATCGGAGCTAGATCTGAACCTGTGTTGTGAGGAGGTCCAAGCTCAAGACTGTTGCAACCTGAGTATTCTGTAAGAAATAAATGCTTCATCTGTTTCGGTCTTATGCGCGCGGCCAGAACTCCTCTCTTCATCAATATTCATTCCAGAGCCAGCGAAATTGTGTACATAGTGGAAGGGACTGTGGTGAGACCCTCTGTGCTGGATACCCTGGAATGTGTGTTGGCAAACTGCACTCTCGAGGCCAGAATAAATGCAGCATTTGTTGTTGAAAAACTGGCAAACTATAGAATTTCCGCCAGAGAAATTGGATCGAGAGAAGGAATTACTGACGGGCTGCTGAAACTGTTGGAAGAAAATTTGCAATGCCAGCGCGATAAATTGTCCTTAATTTCTCAGGCATCAAAAGATGCAGAGATGAGGATGCAAGAGTCTACTGACAAACAGACTCTTCTCTCAAACAATGGAAGCTGGTGATGTGTTCGTGGTCCCGAAGGGAACACTGCACTACGCTCAAAACGTCGGAAGAAAGAACACATTTATTTTGCCCGCTTTCAACAGTCAAAATCAGGGTTTTCTAATGGTCCCCTCCGCCTTCTTCGCATCCAGTCCAGGCATTTCATAGGAAGTCCTGGCCAAGTCATTCTCCATCAGTTTACAGGAAGTCGAGCATATCAAAAGCAGCGGAATTTTGATGAATACTGTGTCCGATGTTCTTCAAAACAGAAGCAGCTAAAGAATGGTCTCACTCCACTAAGGACTTGATATGCCGGATGCTCTGAAAGACGCCATCAAGAGATTCAGCGCGCGATTTTCTCCAAGCCTGTAAGATCAGCATTTTTTGGTTCCTCAAGCAGGATTTTGTCTCACCACTTTAGAAAAGGTATTTTTTCCTCTTTTATCATGGAGTTTATGGTGTTAGATAAATTCAGTGGTTTGAATTTTCCCTCATGGAAAGTAAAAATACAACTGCAATTAATGAATAAAAACTTGTGGGGAATAGTGAATGGTTCAGAAGCAGCACCTACAGATGCCAAAGAGTTATTTGAATGAAAAAATAGAGATGACAAAGCTAAGTCTATTATTGGGCTTGCTCTCTCTGATTCTCAATTACATCATGTAGATCTTACTAAAACATCAAAGGAAATATGGGAACATTTGGCTCAATTGTTTGGTGTAAAATCTACAAATGCAAAATTCTCCCTAAATCTGCAATTGTTTAGTCTGAAAATGAATGAGGAGACATCTATGTCCAGTCATATAAATAATTTAATGTCTCTTTTAAGACAATTAGGTGAAGCTGGGACAAAGGTAGAGGATGAAGATGCTAAAGCTGTATTATTAAATAGTCTTCCTTCAAGTTATAGTAATGTTGTTTTCACTTTGAGTCAAATATCTACACAAACATTGCAAGAGACAATTGCAGCACTTCTGGGGGAGGAAAAGCGGCTGAAACCAGAGGATGCAGAAGAGAACTCTCATATAGAAAATGCCTTGTGGACAAAGTCAAGGATGAGAAAGAAAAATGCAAACAAAGGTGGCATTGAATGTCATTATTGCAAGAAAATTGGGCATAGAGCGTGGAATTGTAGAAGTCATGCTAGTGATGTGTTAAAAGGGAAAGAATCGGCAAATATAACCACAGTTGAATAGCAATTGAATTCCGATGATGAATTTAATGAAGAGAGTGAACCTATTAAACTCTTTTAAAAATAACCAACAGTTCAACTATGTGTCTGATGCCAGTATTTAAAGATCAAGTAGCAGTAAGGCTCAATATGGATGGTTGTCCAGATAGTATGGAAGTTGCGGATCTAGGGAAGGATCCCTCATTAGTGGTAGACGTGGAAGTGGTTTCCTAATGAGGTTATGCGACAGATTGGGATTCTTTCCAGTAATTGACTTCGGGAGATCCTTGATTCGGGAGTTGAGAAAGGAACTCGGGAATCCAACTTGCCAACTACACCTTTCTGAGGGTTACGAGGCAACTTGATGGAGCATCTACTGACCAGCTTGATTATTTTGTTATTTTGATGTAATGTAATCATTAAGGGGGGATGTTGGAGTTAATGCTCACATTCCATATTTAAGGAGTTTGTTTGTGATGGTTGAGAAATTCTCTCAACCTCTCTATCTAAATTAGGAATAAGTTGGATCTCAGAAATTCTATTTAATAGAGTGATCTGAATGTAATCTGTGTGTGTGAGTGTGATTGCACATGCACATTTTGTGCTTAATATAATTATATTTATGTAACTGTGTATGATTTAGCTACTTTTATTAGTAAATTAGAATTGAAATCGATTTCTATGTTTCTGAATCAAAATAGTAATTTCGCTTCTCATGATTCGCTATTGAAGGAGCGAATCATGAGAAGACATTTATTGACACATCAATAAATTAAATCATGGTCTTTGTATCTCTATAGATTTCTTATTATCCTCACTCACTTGGTTATAAAACTATTCACTTGATAATATGCGCAAAATAAGTATGTCATAGCCACATTGACCACATGTTTGACCAACGAGATATTCTTATTATGTGAGATTTTGTCTACAACCAATAGGTGGAATTCCATATTGATGACATTTGGAAACTTCTCATGTGATTTAGTTGTTCTCTAACACGTGAAAATCTATAGAACTTTGGATTTGGCTTCAGAAATTTAAGTTAGCTGCAGAAAGTGCACATTTTGATAGCTATAGTATAGTTTAAACTAATTTCATAATCAAAACATAGATTTTGAGTTAACAATGGATGATTACCTTTTCAATGTAACATGCATGACATGAATGACTTTTAATTCATGAATAAGATATAATGAAGTGAAAATGTGTATCAAAATGGCTGTGAAAAGGAAATATGGATTTTCAAAAGGAGGACAATTTGAAGGTTCAAAATTCCCCCTCGCCGAAGGTGTTGCATGTACTCATGCAAAAAAATTCAAAATTTGTAGTGTTTCTTTCCAGAGGATTTCTTCCAATGTTTAGATTAAAGCATCTAAATTTGTTTGTGCTCCTTTTCCCTTTACATTCAATGACCACCTTGGTTTTCCATCAAGAGCTTTCCATGTAATCCTGTGATTTTATGTCTATGAACCTTATTGTTTGCTTGGAGTTTTAAATTTTCTTGTATCAATATCACATCCTGAGTAACATAGTTTCATTATGATATTTTCTCACTTCATTCTCATGCTTTATGTGCTTATTCAATATTTCTAGTTCATAAACTTCCTACTTCAAAGCTTTAATGATCTCTTGATCTTTAGGAGAAGGAATATGGATTTGTTGCTTTGGTAGATCAAACATAGGAGTATCATCATGTAAGACATCAACGTGAAATTTTGGTTCCAGGGGAGAATTAACCCTTTTTTGCACCTCTTTCTCTAATGTCTCAAAATAATCATAGGCCTATCTTTGATGAAGTCAACTTCTGGAGTCTTCCTCATGGAGGTATTTGGTGGTTCTTCTTTTTCTTCATCAATTCTAATGATCTTGGGTGGACTCTAACTGATCTAATTGGCCATACTTCTTGTTAGTCTTGTACTCTTCCTCACTAGATGCATATATTCCATTGTCTTCTAATCATCTTTCCTCTTCTTGTCATGTTTATGAAATTTCTTTTTGTTTTCTTCGAGCACCTCTAATCGTTTTTATTCTTTGTTGGCTTTATTTTTTCTAAATGTTTCCAATTCATTCTTCTCTTCCTTTTGATTTTGTGACTTTTTCTTTGGTATGGCTTTGGAAGATTTCACATGCTTCCTAAATTCACTAAGTGGAATATTAAACTTTGCACCCTCAACATTTGAAGTCTTTCTCCCTGTTATAGCTTTTGCAATCAAATTTTCATTCTTCTCTACTTCAGACTTAGGGTTAGGGTTTTTAGAAACCCTCCTACAACTTCTCCTAATTTTCTTGACCTCTTCTTTTTCTGTGCTTTCCAGGAAATGATTCCTTATAAGGAAATATTTCCAGTTATCAACATTGATATTCAATCAAGCTTTTGTAATATTTTTTATCAACCCATTATGCTATAAAGTCTGGTCAATGTTTCTAGAGTCGCTATGAATAATAATTGCCATGTTTTTCAAGCTCCATGGAAGATTGAGCTCTTATCCTTAGATAAAATGCATTAAAAGTCTAGCATGGTAGAAGAGTAAGATCATGTAACTTCTTTCATAGGTAAGATTTTCTTTTAAATCTAACAATAAATTTCATCATTTAGACTTTATCGCAAACACATGAATCCCTTTTTTGAAGGCCTAGAGGTCCATACCTAGATTATGAAGAAAACATTTCCAATGTTCATATTTCAATTTTTGGTTTTTAAATAAACTCCCACCGCTCCTTGGAACTTGTGTTGCCTCTGCATTGAAAGAATATGTTATCTTCAACTTTATGTCCCCAATTTCTGACTCCACCCCATCGAAGGCCCGAACGAATTCTCTGGTTACCTCAAGTTCATGCCCATTAAACTTATCAAAGAACTTGAGCCATCCTACCTTCATCAATTATTCTTAGACTTGAGGATAACAGTTGAGAAAATTCACTCCAACATGTTCATGACGAACAATAACCCCCATCATTGTGAATCAAAAGTTTCACCCCTAAATTATCTCTTTTGATAGGGTTTCAATGGAGAAATGAGCAATGAAATGGGTGAAATTTTGTAGTGGTAAGGTTAAAATGACATGAATAACTTAATGCAGTGGTAGTAATTAAGTAGAACTCTTCCTTTTTAATTCATGATTACCCACTATTTATTTGGATCCAATCCATTAAGATTGTCATAATTTGTGGGATTCAAATTATTTGCATGAAATAAGAGGAGTGTTTGATATGATGGAATGACATATAGGAGTATGAAGTGATGGGATATGAGATATGATTGAAGTCATAAAATAAATGCATGTCATTAATTCAAAGGTTTATCAATAATATGCTCACAAATCCATTAACTCAAAAATCTATAATTTACTTTAATGAATCTAAGTAACCATTCCCATAGTTACCTCATTATGCATACCTCACTTTGATGTATTAATTTCTCTTGCTTGTAGGTCCATAAGATAATCTTGGAAGAATTGGCTATGGAATTTTGAATTAGGGGCAGAATGTTGACAATTCTGCAATTTTATTTTCAATCATGTTGGTTGTTGCTTTAAGTTTTGCAGATGTTGAATGTTAATAGTGGTTGATGATGTTGATTACTACTTGATGAATTCTTTTTAAAAGAGAAACAAATTCTTCAAAGAAATTTATTTAAAAAGGGATAAAGGAAAATGGGGAAAGGAAGGGAAATGTGAACATATAAGTTGCCAAGGATCCATTGGTTTTCAACTAATATTTTTTGCATAGGAATTCCACCAATGTTGGTTTTCATATCTATGATTTTATTTTTTATTTTTTATTTAATTTTATTTTATTTGTAGAGAAAAAGAAATTAGACTTCTTTTGATAGTAGAGGATAAGAGTCCCCTTTTCGTACCATCTTTATACTATAGTTTTCTTGCAGATTTAACAAACTCTTCTCTCGTCAAAGGTTTATGATATAACTTAAATGTGTGCCCATCGACAAGGAATGTGATCTCTTCTTCATCAATAGCCTTAATTCTAATTTATCCATTATTAAAAACAATTTTTACAGGGACCAAGCCAATGTGTTTGAAATTTTCCTTGAAATTTTTTAAAGTTGGAATCAAAGAGAAGAGATAAATCACCTCGCTTGAAATTTTTGAGTTTGATGAATTTATCATTCCACCTTGTCCTCTGTGGCTAGATTATGCCTGTTCTTTGTATGGAATCTTGTTGATCTCATCTAGTTCATTCAAAAGTGCCATTCCATGTTTATGGGCTTCAGAAAGATCAAGCCCCAACTTTGTTGTTGTCATCAAGGTTTCCGCTTTGAATTCAATAGGAAGTAAAACTTACTTCCCATAGACAAGCTCATAAGGAGTGTGTCTAGTAGTATTTATCCATGTGGTACAGTATGCACAAAGTACTTCTTGAAGTCTATCTTCCCAGTCCTTCTATACAAATGTAGAGTCTTAGTTAGTGTAGATTCAAGTACTTTATTGGTGGATTCCACTTTCCCATTGGATTTTAAATGATATGGATTAGATTTACGGTGTTTGATCTTGTACTTATCCATAATCTTTTGAACTAGCTTAGTTGTAAATTGAGCACCTTGGTCTATTACAATTTCTCTTGGAACACAAATCAAGTGAAATATCTTCAAAAAGTCATGTAACTACAACATTTTCAGTAGCAAAAGTGAGTGGCTTAGCTTCTACCCATTTTGTAACATAATATGTGCAAACAAGTATGTACCTCTTTATCTAGTTAGAGGAATGATGGGTCCAAAAAAATCTAGAGTCCATTTTTCAAAAGGCTCTATTAGTACCTATGGTTGTAGAGGCGCCTCTTCTGATTGAATAGGTCTCCCCTTTCTTTGGAAGCTATCACATTTTTTGACATATTCCTTGGCATACTTGAAAAGGGAAGGCCAATAATATCCCAAAATAAGCACTTCATATGCACTCCTTTTATCAACAAAGTGTCATCCACATGGTTTATCTTGGTAGGATTTTAATATCTCAGGTAATTTTTCTTCTCGGACACATCTTCAGATGATCAAATTAGTTCCAGTTTGGTACAATTCCCCTTCTATCTAGGAATAGGGTGCACTGGCTTTAATGACTTTTTTCTTTTCTTTGGCTGATAATTATGGAGGAAACTGCCATGTAGCTAAATAGTTAGCAACATATGCAAACCAAGGAGTTTTAGTAGATACTACAAAAAGATATTCGTAAGGAAAGTTAGGTATTATAGGAGTATCATTATTATCATTTTACTTGCTGGAAAGGAAATTGAAAACTGTGTTTTCTTTTCATGGCCTATCTAAAATTGTAATATTGAAATCTTGTAATAATAAAATCCATCTACTAATTATGCCATTAGTGGTAGGTTTGTTAATTAGATATCTAATAGTAGAATGATTTGTATGAATGAAAGTCTCATAACCAATGATATAATGTCTAAACTTGACAATGACATGAACAACTAAAAACTCCTTTTCTATAATTGTGTAATTTAACTATGCAGGAGCCAAATTTTTACTTTTATAATAAATAACATATGGAGTCAAGTTTTTTTGTCCCAATATAGCTCCCAAAGTTGTATTTGAAGTATCAATAGAGATATGAAATGGGAGGGACCAATTTTTTCCTCTTGAAATTGATGCTTCAAAATTTTTCAGTTTTGATAACTCAAAAGATTTTTGGGAGTGAGAATTCCAATAAAATTCACAATCTTTTGCAAGAAATTTGAAAAGTGGTGAAGCTATTTTTGTTAAGTTTTCTATAAACCTTCTATAGTAACATGTGAAACCAATAAAAATTATAATATTTATTTGGCATGTTGGCACTGAAAATTTGGAAATGACTTCAACTTTTGATGTATCCACTTTGATTCCAGCACTTGAAATATGATGGCCCAAAACAATTCCTTTGTTAAACATCACAAAAAAAAATTCATGACTTAGTGAAAGATTTGCTTCTTTACATATAATAAGAAAATTTTCTATTTTCTCCATATCTTCTTCAAAAGTATTTCCATAGATAGTAAAGTCATCCATACAAACTTCTACACAATCATGGATCAAGTTAGAAGAGATACCTAACACTGCTCTTTGAAATGTAGCCACGTGCATTACATAAAACAAAAGAAAGTACCCTATAAGCATATGTACCCCATGAAGATGTAAAAGTTGTTTTGTCTTTATCTTAAGATGCCAATTGAATTTAATTGTATCCACTGAAACCATCAAGAAATGAAAAATATGTCTTTCTTGCTAAAGTATCTGTTGACACCTAATCCTTGTGATTGGGTGAATTTATGTAAATAGATAAATAGGAAATATGAACAGTCATCGGGAGACGAACTGAACAGTCTCTCCCTCATGTATATAATGAAGACCTACCTGATGGAATAAACAAATGAATCAGTTTTTGCTTTGAGTAGTTACTGCCTGGTCTGACATGGTATTAGAGCCAACTCCTTTTTTTAGCTTTGATGCCCTTTGTAACTCCCTATTATACTCCTCTGCTCCTCTTCTCTCTATTCAAAAATGTTGCCTATTCATAAATGTTGGTAGCCTGCTCCACGCTGTCACCTGAACACTGCTGCCTGACACTGCCTGCCCCCTCTGTCTGCCATATTCCATATATACAGTCCTGAGTTACCTGCATTACCTGCGCTCTCTGGACTATCAACATAACATTTTCTGCTTCTGCCATAACGTGGGACTACTATTCCGATTCTCAAATCAGTACCCTTCAGATCGAATTTCATGGAATCCTCTTCCAATTCTCGGATTTCCACAGTGGAGTAGCGCTGGTAAGACACGTCCACCATTTTCCTATTTCTGGACCTTAACACTTACACTTCTCCCACTAGAGCCAAGAGAAGATTGCGGGGACTGTGGAACTGATCCCAATTTATCTCCCTGGTGAACTGTGCCATTTTCACTTGTAAATCTTTGATCGTAATGCCATCGCCAACAGCTGGCATTTTCGCTGGATCCTCATCTAAAATTCCCCCCTTGCCTTTCATTATACAAGCTCAAAATCAACACAACAACAATACAGTGGATTCGAACCCGAGCCTCCATAACTCGGTCGTAAAGCCTGCTAAGTTAATTCTATGAGGCTGAGCAACAGTGTCCGCCCCCATTGCCATAGCCCAACCAGGTCAAATCCCATTCAACCATAAGCTAGGCTTGATTTTCGTGACCACTGCTCATCGCCTCGCCTTGCTTCTAGTCACGAGTTTCGAAGCTGGTATCACATGCCCGGTTTGCAACTGTGATGTGGGAATACTCTGAGCCTATTCAACAACAACTGCTGCAAATCCTAACGATGATGCTTAAATTTGCATTTATCAAGTTGCTTATTTCTTAGGCTCGTTTGCGCCTCCCGTGCGTTTGTTTGGCTGCAGTATGTGTTGTTAGAAGTCGTTTGTGTAGCTGGCCTATTGTTGAAGATTAAAATCATGCACTGATAGATTTTGAATGATCAAGTTGTGACACAATATCTGATAATTGCAAATTGGCATCGTTGTTTTTATATGAAAGAGAACAGTATTATGAATGGAGTTGAGAGTCCAAATATGTCTATTCTACGTTCTACGGATTTTTAGTGGACGCAGTGCTTTATGCTGTTGAGAGTATTTTTTGGACATAGTATCTATACTTTAACATTGTATAGATGAATTTGAATTGACATTTGAGTTTTCTGTCTAGTGACATCATAACTATATTTTTTTTCCATATAGAGTAAAAGTTTTGCAGCAGAAGTTTTTTCTTGCTACAGTATGCATTCAATCATATCCATGGTGGGAATAGTTCTCACTGGCAAGGAGAACTCTCTTGAATGGTCTCGGATGATAAAACACACCCTCATTTTCAATGAGTTGTGGAAAGGAGTGTGTGTCGGAGACGGGGACAATGAACCAGTACAGCTTACCTCAGACAAAGAGCTCATCATTTGGGAAAACAAGAACATCAAAGCTTATGCATTAATATTAGCATCTATAAATGAAGAGGTGAGTCGCCATATTTCATCATATTCAATTGCCTTTGAAGCCTTACAAAGGCTGAAAAAACTCTATGACTCACATTCTGCACTTGAAGTCAACTCATGATTAAACTCTTCACTCTTGAACTGCAAAATAATGATCCTCTTGCTCTTGCATATGAAGTAAAGTCTATAATGCATGATATCAAATCCACTAAAGTTGAATTGGATATTCCTCTTATTGCTTTTCTCAAGGCACTTTATCCTACTTACTCCAATTATCTTGAGTCATTACAAACAAATGGAAATCTCAAAGATATAACCTTTGACTCTCTTGTGAGAAAGTTTGTTGAAAGAGAGAAAGCTTTTGGAAAGAAGATAGCCCCTGAATCTTCTGAAGAGACTGTGTGCCTTGCTCATAAAGAACAACATCCTCCTCAAGATTCTACAAGAGGAAGAGGTGGTCGAAGAGGAAGAGGAAGATATTTCAGAGGTAGGGGGCAGACATTCTCAAGGAGAAAAGGCAAATTTGCACTGCATTCGCTGTAAAAGGAATGGATCGCATGATGCCTCTACATGCAAGCTACCATGGGAAAAAATTGAGCAGAAAAGAAACCAACAGAAAGGTAAAACTAATGATATAGACAAAGGTAAATCCCCTAAATCCACTCACTATGTTGTGGCACAATGTAACATTAGAGTAAATGAGGATTTGTTTAATGCTTCACTTGCTTCTTGGAAAAATGATTGGTTGCTTGATTCAAGAGCAACCTACCACATGACTCATAGAAAATATTTTTTGAAGATTTCACTGACAATGTTGATGGAGCAGTATACTTTGTAGATCAGTCAAAAATCAAGCCATCAGGGCTTGGCACAATCAGGCTTAAATTGCCTGGTCTTCCAGACTTTCATCTGCATCATGTTCTATATCTCCTAGCTCAAGAGAAACTTGCTGTCCTTGGTCCACATTCGCTAGCAAGGTCACTCCATTCATATGTTTGATGGCAAGATTGAGGTAAGAAAAGCATCTGACCACTCACTTGTTGATGCAGGAGCATCAAGCACTTAGCCAACAATGTGACATCTTGGTCACATGTTGTGGCTAGTTAAATAGCTTAAATAATATATTTGATTAAATTTGCTATTTATTTTAGGAGAATTGTAGTTGTTTAATTAAATACGGCCTAATAATAGAGTTGGTTTCTTTCCCTGCGTGGAATAGAACCAAAATAGGGAAACTGTTAAATAATAGGGGTATTAGTTTGTTGAGAAAACTCTAGAAGAAATCTATTCTGAGAATAATAGTTTCTCATTTGTATAAATTAGAGAAAGGTTGAAGGTGTGAGGGAGAGTTTTTGGTGGTGAAGTTTGCAGAGCGAGAGCTTAGATAAATAAAGGAAATGATATTCGTGCATAACACTGGCCTGTTATGACAAAGAAACCGATTTCTATTTGTTGATTTTATCTGACTGTGCTATGTATATATGTTAGTTTTGAATCTGTGTCGATTTGTGTGTAGTATTCTGTTAGTTGTGTGAGTGGTTTGAGTGTGACTTCGACGAGGAGATTACAATTGAGTAAAATAATTTACAGATGTTGAGTTCATCCATCGTATTTCAGTTACCTGCCCGTTGAACACCAGAAATTTGCAACACGGATCCCTGAAATCATGCATTTGAGCTTGATATGGAGGGTCAGTTGTAATAATTGAAGGCTCGGCGCACTAAAGTACTCCGTCAGTTAATACGATGGAGGATATAAAGGCCAGATTTTCGAGCGCCTGAAATCTGGTAATTTGTTAACTTGTGCTAACCACCGATTGTAGCAATTACAGTTGTGTTGGACGGGATTCTCAGGCGACCCTCTTCCCAAACGTGCAATATCCAATCACTGATAATCATTACGGTGGAGGACTAGCGTCTTTTTAGTTTTTTTGCTGTTCATTTAGCGATGAAATTGGAGGACCTGCGTTGTAAAGAAATGATGAACATATGTGTTTTTCCCTTTGTTTTGGTTTGATCTCTGAAGCGTGAATTAGAGCCTGTGATGTGATGCATATGGATTCGGTGGATACGATGGGCATATGATTACGTTTCAATTGATAACTGTAATATCACTAACGCAGCTGAACACTTCTGAACCATTGAGTCAAACAGAGAACTGCCGAGTCAAGGAGAAAGAGTATAAAGTCAGATTTTTAT
Organism: Pinus taeda; assembly: GCA_000404065.3. Classification (NCBI taxonomy): domain Eukaryota; kingdom Viridiplantae; phylum Streptophyta; class Pinopsida; order Pinales; family Pinaceae; genus Pinus; species Pinus taeda. Next base: position 129,228 of record APFE030972195.1, read on the forward strand.
CATAGGCGATGGTCCATGGAGACTTTGAATCTTTTGATATTGTTGTTGCAACTAACTGTTTTTCATCTAGAATTAATCTGTTACAGATCTCGGGAACATGAGGCTATGGAGATTTTGAATCATCTTGAATCTTGATGATTGAAGGTTGATAATGGATATGATTGTTGATTGTAATTGTATCATATACGTTGATGAACAGAGGCTCTGTTTGATAGTCTGGCAATTTCAAGTTAAAGAAGATCGCTCTATCTTTACGGAAGTCTGTTGTTTAAAATAAAAACAGAGTTTTAAATCCGAAGCAGATTGATACGTATGTTGCTGAGTCCTGTTTGCTTGTAGATTGAGTTTAAAATCTTTGAGGTACATTATTTTTGGTATCATAGCAAAACGATCCAGGTGGTTGCAGCTAAGATGCTTCCAAGGCGAGGAATTGGTTGAGGAAGACCAAAACCTAATGCAGTCCTGATAGACGAAGTGTGAAGACTGCGTGAACGAATGGAGACAATGGAAACAGCCCAGAGAAGAGCACCAGATGTGAAAACTGAGAGTTCTTCAGAAGAATCTGAGGAAGAAGCGGAAGCAGGAGAAGAAAATGAAACTGCCAAAGTCCTCAAGATGCTGGCAAATGTTGGCAACAAGCCCAAGATAGAAATTCCTATGTATGATGGGAGTTTAAATGCCGAGGAGCTCATGGATTGGATCAGATCCATAGATCAATATTTTGATTATGAAGAGGTTGAGGAGAATAAGAGGGTGAAGTTTGCAGTCACTAGACTGAAGGGCCATGCAGCCATCTGGTGGGACGAGTTATAGACATCAAGAACGCGAAAGGGGAAATCTAAGATCAAGCAGTGGGATAAAATGGTAAGCAACCTCAAAGCCAAGTTTTTGCCTAAAGACTATCATTTGAATCTTTTTAAGCAGATGCAAAATTTGAAGCAGAAGGGAATGTCTGTTAAAGAATATACAGAAGAATTTTACAGGTTAAATATCAGAACAGGGCATGTAGAAGATGATTTGGAGAAAGTAGCCAGGTATATTAATGGGCTAAGGTATGAGATCCAAGATGAGATTAGCCTGTTAAGTTTGAAAACTCTTGAGGATGCCTATCAAGCAGCCTTGAAGGCAGAGGAAAAACTCTTGCGCAAACAAAACCAGAGAAACAGAGGTAAGAATCCAGCAAACGAAGGAAGGATACTTGAATCCAAAGTTCAACCCTCTCAGAATGAGGCAGGGAGTGCGAGCAATGGAGCACCACAAAGAGGAGATTTTGGCCGTGGAAGGTTTGTGCCCAGAGGCAGAGGCCGAGGAAGAGATGTCCGGTGCTTTGCATGTGGTGAATGGGGACATGTACAATGGGATTGTCCTCATCAGAGATCAGCAAACCAGCGCAACGTGAATGTTGCAGAAGCCAAGGAGGAGATTCCTCAACCTGAAGCTAAAGAGGAACCACCAGAAGACGGAGAGTCCCTGTTACTGAAGAGGGTATTACTGAAAGGAGCTAAGGAAGCCAAAGAACCAGTTCAAAGAAGGACTTTATTCAGAACTGTATGTAAGTCCAAGGGTAAGTGTTGCAAGTTGATAATTGATTGTGGTAGTACTGACAATCTTGTTTCTACAGAGATGGTGGACAAGTTGAAGTTGGAAAGGACAATACACCCCACTCCTTATAAAGTATCGTGGCTTCAGAAAGGCCATCAAATTTTTGTAACTAAACAATGTCAAGTTGAATTTCAGATTGGTACTTATAAGGATGTCATTTTATGTGATGTAATGCCGATAGATGTATGCCACATATTGCTAGGGAGGCCCTAGCAGTTTGACCGAAATGCCATACATGATGGCAGAAGGAATACTTATACTTTGGAGAAAGATGGGAATAAGCATACACTACTGCCGTTGAAAGCTGAAGATAACAAAGAAGCACTTGGAAACAGCGTTACGTTGATGAATGAGAAGACCCTGTTGCAGGAAGATGAGAAGGGTAAGGAGATGCATCTTGCTGGTGTTGGCAAACCCAAGGTAATTCTAGCTTCTACAAATTTAGAAGATTTACCTGAAGAAATTCAGAATTTCTTGAATGATTATGCTGATATTGTTGTGGATGAGTTGTTACCCATCAGGAGTATTAGTGACCATAATGATCTAATACCTGGAGTCAGTTTGCCAAATAAAGTAGCCTACAGGGTAATGTAGGAAAATGTCGAAGCTGAAACACAAGTGAAAGAGTCGATGGATAAATGGCTAATCAGTGAAAGCCTTAATCCATGTGCTGTGCCAATAGCACTCAGTCCGAAGAAAGAAGTTGAATGGTGCATGACTCCAAATTCTCGAGCCTTATATAAAATCACCATCAGGGTGAAGAATGAAGATTTGAAAGAATATGCCGTCTCTAAAGAAGAGTTGAAATTGGATCCGAAGAAAATCCAAGTAGATGTGAATTGGCTAACTCCTAGAAGCATATTAGAGGGAGATGTCAAAATCAGATGGTGGGAATGCAGTAGCAAAGACAAGCAGCGAGCAGATATGAGGAGGCCGAAAAAGGAATTCCAAACAGGTGATTTAGTCATGTATTGCAGAATGGTACCTATACTAAAAACCAGAAGAAGAACCACAAAGAGATGCCATAACAGACGAAAGCCCAAAGCAGGAAAAAGGAAAAAGAAAGCGCTAAAGAGAACCAGGAGTCAGACTCATTATAAGTGTTTGACCAAGTGGAAAGAGGAAACAGTAGAGGACGTCAGCAGAGCTACAGAGAATGAGGATCAACTCCAAAGAACTACAAGATCAATTTTCTTCTCCGGGAGTCTGATGCAAGAGCATCGGAACGGGCCAGCAATGTGGAAAATTGTCCACATGTTGTGGCCTTACAGGGTGAAATTTATTTCTGTGTGTTGATGTCCAGTTGCTAAAGAGTTCAATTTCCTAAATAATTAGTTATTACTGTAAGTGGGTGTGTTACAACAGGTGTAAGTGAGTGCTATTAGCTAGGAGTTTTTCTTGCTGGAATTTCAAATTAAAAGATTGTGTATTTGTTTGTAGACAATGTAATAAAAACGAGGAGATTTGAGTTAGTTCTAATGTGTAATCTTCTGTTAGCTTAGAGCGCCGAAAACTTGTAAATGTAAATCCCCGGAATCGCGCCATGCCCACCGGCGGCTGGACGGAAATCCGTTTCAAAACTGACAGTCCAGGTGTTGGTTCAGGCGTTGTCATCTGGAAGTACACGCAACGTGGGAACTGAAGATAACCAGCCATGCTTGACGGCCTCGTGCTCCACATTCGTCTCGTTTTTAGTTGCATCGTTATTTAGTTTCATTAACGGGATCCAAGTGGGGGATTGGCTCTGTAGTTTTGGGTAGTATTAGAGCGTTTTAACGCTGATGTAAACGGATTGGATATATTATTATGTTGTGACAAATTAAAGCGCATGTATGAAATTGTATGTGATAGTCTGGAATTGGTTTAGAGGTCGATAGTGTGATTTTTCTTTATGATTACATACCCAGGTCTTTATACGCCTGAAACTGTGTTAAACCAGCGTTTTTTTTGTTATTCTTTTATTCAGATAGTCATGTAAAATAGGGACCTGCGTTTTCAAATATTAAATCGACGAAAATGTTTTTAAATAATGGGTGAAACCAGCAGCCGAGCTTTGCAGGAAGTTTGTCGATTTCCGAGCATAAATATCCACATTGGCGCTGATCTTTCCTTGTTCTCGTCCACGACATTGATATTTTAAAATATTCTTTAGGCCGAACCGCGAATGGGCGAAACGCGTTCATTTCCTAGATTTTCGGTGGGGTTTACAACCCTGAATTGGTATGCTGTTCCTCATTTTTACTTTTAAAAGCCAATGTTAAACTAAGGGGGGTTTCCGGCTGGTCATCCAAATATTCAAGTATTTGGCCATTGCTTCAGAAGGAGAACCTGGTGGCTATCTATGCGTTGGAGTTTGAAATAACCTTTTGTGTAGAAACCGATGATTAACACAGCGCCATTCCAAATCATTGCAGATGGAAGAAAGCGCATACAGAGTTAAGCCAAGTTTTGAGGGCCATGTTGGTATTTTGGGAATTATGTTGTGTTTATGAATTGTAGTGCTTCTGCATGTTTATGTTCGTGTTGTATTAGTCTTCATGACTTTGGGTTCTGATTCGTATAAAAAGGGGCGTTATTCAATTGACTGTGTGAGCAGTTTAAATCTGTCATATGTCTATAAGAGAATTATATGGCTGCGCTCTTTTTATGTTTAAGTTGAAACAGAGTTTTTTAAATCAGCATTTCGGCATTTTAGAAATGAATGAGGTTGGTTTATATGTATAGAGAAAGTCTGTGCTTGTAACCGTAGCGGATTGCGCCCAGCGTTTTCAGGTTCTTCATCACATTGTGATATATTTTGTATACATTTTGACATTAATATAAGCTACTGTGACCGGTGTTATTTGTTCATAAATTCAAATATTCCTGTGTGATGGTTTTCTGGTCTATCTTCTAGTAGTTGTTATCTCTTTTGTTTCATAATCTTTTCCCATATGTCTTCTATATTTTGGAAATTAATATTTTAAAGCTAAACTCTATTTTTTAGCTCAGTTTTACTAATGCCAAACTACTATATGTTTTCCACTTAGATATCTTAAACATAATTCATTAATTTCTCTGTCTTTTGGTATTTATCTCTACTTGCTTCTATCACAGCTAAACGATAAATTGTCTAAGAAAATTGTTGCTACATTGCCTTTGTATTTCTTTCATATAGCCCGTAAGCAGAAACTTGTTGTCACATAGAGTCCATGCCCAATGGTTAGATTTTCCTACAGTCCAACCAACCTCATTTTTTCTTAAATAAATCTGGCCATATGACTTGTTGCAAACCCTCTACCATTGTTACCTTCGGTATCTGAGTTTAGGGAGAGATCCCTCTCCAGGTTGAAAGGGTCATGTTTTCAACCTCAAAGCAGTTTGAGGTTACCTTAGAGGTTTTCCCACAGTCAGGGTTTCCTCTAAGTGATAACACATCGAATGTACTACACTAGTATACATACTAGCTAATATTGAAAAATGTAAGTTTAGGTTAATGAATTGATTATTGAAGTAAATACCTAACTCACCAGAATATAATAAATATATCGAGCAGGATACCTTATGTGTGTACCACCATCATAATATATAACTATTATATAAAATAAAAAGTAAATACAATGTATTATATAAAACACAAAAGAATTATATAATATATAATAAATATTAATTCAACCAAAAAAAAAAACCAATCATATATTATACAAAATGAATGGGAATATAACATATATTATACAAAAGGGAATTATGTATATATATTAAGTTGTGATTCAAACTAAAACCATAATACGATAAAGGTAATTTAATACAAACAAAAGGGAAAACATAATACAATACAAAGTGATGTAATAAAAACAATTAAATATAACTCATAAGGTATTTCATTAAGTCTCGGTGTTAAGAGAAGGTGGCGACTGCCTGCAAATTCCCAAAGATATTTAATTGAATGTGATGGGGAGATTGGGGCGGTGAAGGAACCTCAACAATTTAAGAAGGAGAGGAAAAATTTAGAAGGGGGATAGAACCTTATATGAAGGAGCACGAAAGGAGGGTTTTATTTCTAACAGTGGGAGAAGCAAAAATTGGGAAAAATACGGAGAGACACATAGGCTTGAGAAATTGTTCTTGGAGTTTTGGGCACAGGGGCCAGAATACCTCTATTTCTAAGTCTTTTGGGTCTGGGAACCTAATAGGTTGATGTCAAATAGGTTGGAGGAAAATGGTCGGTTTGGTAGTAGGAGCGGGAGCAACAAAAAACCAAAAACGCCTTCAAATGATATTTCCAAGTAAGTACTTGCAAAAGAATTGTTAAATTTAGAATATCTGGTTAAATTGCAAAATTAGGGCATTAGAATTGATTTTAATGGTTAAATTTAGGTTCTGTGGTTAAATTTCAAATCTTAGGGTATCAGATATGCAAGCAAGAAGATAAAGAATAAGTGCACAAAACTGATCTAAGGTGCAAAAGGGGATCTTGAGAGTATTCTTGAGGTTTAAAGGTGAGCAAGAGGAGTCTAAAGAGTTCACTTGGAGTGTTAAGGGTGCGCTATGAAGGACTAAGTTCTATGATTCTATGAAGACCATTGTTTTTGGGTTGTGATGTTGTGAAGTGCACTAGTCTGGGATTATACTCTAGGGAATGATACTATGAGGTTTGCTAGGGCATTAAGGCTATATCTAACTAGGGTTTGAAGCTATGCCCTGGGGTATGAAGTAAGGAGAGGTGTTGGAGCATGAAATTTAAGGGTATGATGATGTTGTAAAATGCATTAATTATGAAGCATACAGGTGAAGTTAGAAGTACTCTATGTGTGAAGACCTTAGGTTGGTGCCTATACAAGTCTTGCTAAGTTGGTGCTTATCCAAGGAGATTAGTGTCTCCAGTAAGTTGGTGCCTACACAATATCTTGCTGAGTTGGTTCTTAGCTAAGGAGATTGGTGTCTCTAGAAGTTTGGTTCCTACAAAATTTTAACAATAAGTTGGCACCTCTAGACATTTATAAAGATAATTTTTTGTGATTTTATCTTGCAAGGTTTCCACGTTAAACTTTGTGTATTGTCATTTGATTTCACATGCATTTAATGGTTTGAAGCTAATGAATGGTTGATTAGTGCTCATTACTTTCTTTCCCATCTACATTCTGAGGCCTTGTTCTCTTAGGCTTCCATTTACCTCTACCTTTGACTTTTCCCTTCCATCAATGCTGAAAATGCACTCTTACGTTGGGACTAAACCTATGGGAAACTCATGTAGAGGACATGGTTTAATAGGTCGAGTTAGTGATCATATAGAATGTGAGTATTGTGTTTGAAAATCTTCGTTTGGAAACCCTCTTCATCTTTTTAGTATTCATTACTCTAACTACCTCCCGGATGTTTCCATGCAAGAATAAGTAGCAAATGGGAGGTTGGGAAAGGTGAATTGGAGAATATTCTCTATGGTAGTAGCTCCAAGTTTACCTCATCTCAGTGTTTGTCTCTCTCTCGTTGGGTTGGTTTGTGAAAACTACATGGGTTATCCCTTGATGCTTCTTCTGATCTACCAATTAAACTCAAAAACAAGTTAGATCAATAATTAGGAAAAGCTCAGAAACATAGATCAATAAAGGTTTTGGGATGGATCTAAAAATAATGGTGTTTATGGATTCAAGTAAAATTGAACAAGTGCTTGATTGATAATGAAGAACTATGATGAGGCATTTGCACCAAATGAAACTCACTAAATCAAATTACCATAATCTCTATGCCAGTGTTGGGCTAAGAGAATGCCTACAGTAAGAAATAAAATCTACCCACTTCCCTCTCCTAGTTACTCAAATTTAAACCCAGGGATAGGATATATAACATCATGAATCTTTGGAATTTGAAGAAGCAACTTTGGTTCACAAAAATATGTCTTATATTTACAATAAGAAAACTAAAAAGTAGAAGAGTATATACAAGGAACTTCATATCCTCTTAGGAAGAGCTACTAATGCAGAAATAAAAGCAGAGTATTTAATGTAATCTAATGATTTAGCATTTTTAATCAACAAAACTCCTTTTTCCAACTGTTTATGACAAACTTTATCAAACAAAAATCTAACCTCATGTTCAAAAACAAATATATATCTCGGTTTCCACAAAACAAATAGCGCTATTGTCCTCAAGAAATGTCTAATAATTGAGCATCTTTGATCAACAAAACTCCTTTTTCCAACCGTTTATGACAAACTTTATCAAACAAAAATATAACCTCAATTTCAAAAACAAATATATATCTCAGTTTCCACAAAACAAATAGCACTACTGTCCTCAAGAAATGTCAAAGACCATTAGAAACAATGATGCGATCATCCCCAAATAATGATGCTCACTAGTGAACCTTGCCCTAAAGAAGCATTGATTGATAATCCAACTCTAACATCGCCTAACAAACTCACAGTACCAAAAAGATATGTCTAACTAACTCCCTAAAGAAGCATTGATTGATAATCAACTCCAACATCGCCTAACAAACTGACCGTACCAAAAATATATGTCTAACTAACTGTAGATGTTGACAAAAAGGAGAAAAGGTGATCTGAGAGACCAATGTTAGAAAATATATCCTTCAATAGAATTCCTTGATAAATTACAAGCCGAGGAAACACTCTTAGCTTATAAGAAATCCGCAAAGTCCAAACACTATGCAATCATGTCACGCAGCAATCCTTCAAATCCTTATATACCCTACGAATAGTATGACTTGGGAAAATACGACATTTTTTATGATGAAACATAACAAACAACATGAATGAAATTGTAGCAACAATTTCCCCAAAGATCCAACCTTGATCTCTCCAAAAGGACCCCAACAGACCAATGTTCATCTTAAATAACTTAAACTCTAGAATGAGGGGATTGTTGGGAATTTCTGGTCATTCCAAACAAATTTATAGTGGAAAGATGCTCTGATACCACTTTTGAGAATTTTCTGTTTAAATTCCAAAACAAAAAAAATATGAACAGAGAGTGATACTCTGTTTTTGGGAATTTCTGATAATTCCATAACAAACAAACAGAACAGAACAATGCTCTGTTTTAACACAGCGGAAATAAAAATAAAAAAAATCGTTTGCAGAATACTGTGTTTCAGCAACGTCGTTTCGTTAGTTGTTGAACACAGTGTTTCAACAACGCTGAAACTGGTGTTTCAGCAACACTCTGTTTTGACGTCAAGGAATTATTTTCTGATTGCGGTGTTTCAGCAACACACACAAAAAACTTGTACTCATTAACAATAAACCAACTGTTACAAAAACATCTTCCTCACTTAGAGGGATTTTCACAAGAGATTATGCTGAAGAGCATCTTCCTCTTATCCAGAGGGATTCACCAATCTATGCTGAAAAGCATCTTCCTCTTGACAGAGGGATTCTCCAAGGAACGCTTCAGTTCGACACAAATAAATTTACTCTGTCTCTACTTTGAAATTTTACACTGCTGTGTGTAAAATTTCCATACATTTATGCTGCTGCATATTCCATTACAAAAACTCTGTCTCAGCACTGTTGTCTCAGCAACTCTATCTATCACTGCACTGCTATGCATAAAACAACTTCTTGAATTACTCTCGCGCTACTACGCATTACATTTCATGTTCAATTTAAATGAACAACAAAAACATATGCACTGTGTGCTCCCCTTGCAAGTTCTCAACGAACAACAACTAAAACATATTCATACTGCTGTGTGCTGTGTTTCCATATTCACCAACAGAAAAATATACTCACGCTGCTGTGTGCTTCGCTTCATTGATTACAATGGCACTGCTGATGTGCCTCACTTGCATTTCAGATGCAAACAACAAAAACTGTGCTGTTGCGTTTCTATCCTCTCTCACAGCAAAAAATCACAAAACAAATTACATTCAAATCTACACTGTTGTGCGTTTCACTATTCTGGAAGCATTTTTATTCACGCTGTTGTGTGCTCTCCTCTGCTTTCTCTCTCTCTCTCTCATCTACACTGCTATGTCTACACATATATATTGCATTAGGGGTCATAACAATCCATCAACCGCTTCAACTCTCTGACAGAGTCTCTGCTACAATCTGCTGCTCATAATGAACGAAATCTGATCTTTCTGACATTCTGTTGTGCTTCTTGTGTCGGTTGTGTGGAAACCCATAACTGATAAATGATGCGACGGCTCGAGGCTAGATCTTTTCACTTTCGGCCATGCTTTTCTTTAATGTGGTTGTTTAGAAGTAATGGCGCAGCAGTGGATCTGACCTTCCTCCTTCTTTGGGAACACAAACAGGTAAAGGGTGAAAAGATGGCAATGGCGGTGGCTTAAAAGAACTGGAATAAATGTGGGGTGTCGGATCAGGACCAATAGACGGCGGCAGCTGCTGTTCAACTGTTCACTGTAGTTGAAATTATAATTTCAACACTCCCCTTTAATTTCAACTGCTAGGTTATTAATCATACCCAGACACTTCATCAAAAAATTGAAACTTTTCTGCCTATTCGTATCAGCCTCCTTTCATCGCTTTCACTGCTGTGTTCAGGCGCTCCAATCATGTAATATCCTCTTTTTCTCTCTGTCTCAGGCATGACAATCTTTGCATCTCCAAGCTATCCTGCAACCTTTTCTTCTCTACTTTTATGGCAGATTTAATTTCATATCTTTCCCCTATAAGAAGATCTTCATCAAAGAATAATTGTTAATATAATTCAGCAGTAATGATAAAAAATTACAGGCTCCCCCTAAGTGTATGCATCATCTTCTTTCGACAAAGACTTCTCAAAAGAAACTTAGATTGGCTAGGGAGCTCGAAGGACTTTTGGAATGTATTTCCTTCCTTCTCCATACTTGTGTAACTTTCTTCTTTTTCATGGGTCTAGCTTGCATAGGAGCCCATGTTAAGGTACAATCATGTGCCATATGCCCAATGTTATGACACTTGAAACATTCTACATTGTTCATGAATAAGATTTCATGATTTCTTCCTATAAAATTGTTTCTTGGAGGTTGTTGGACACCATAACCTCTATCTCTATGAAATGCTCCACAGTCTTTTGCCATATGACCAAAGTTTGAACAAGAATAACAATAACCAAAAAATGAACATTGGTACCTGGTAGATGGTGGTTTCCTTGATGTACTTCTAAAGCTTTTCTGCCTTGAGATCCTTTGATGATAACCATTGCCTCCTGCCTCTTTGACATCATCAACATTTCTTCTTGGAGCTGGTTTTCTACTTGGAGTAGGATTTCTTCTATTGTAGCCTTGATTTTTCTCCTTGCCTTTGCTGGAACTAGGAGCATCACAATTTCTTTCTGCCTTCTTCACATCTCCTTTGCTTAAAGCATTTTCATTCTTGTTTGAGGGTTCACCTACATACCCGAGTCCTGATTTATCAGATGGAGATCTATGATAGCTGAGCAAGTCATCCAAGGCTTGAGAGCTCTTCATGATTTTGTTCATCCCTTCAACCTTTCTCCTGAGGAGGACAATCTCTTCTTCCAATCTTTCACACTCATTATTCTTCTTTGTAAGTTGTTCCTCAGTTTCTTCCTTGTTACGAGTAGCTTCAGCTGCTATTATTTTAAGGGAGATGATATCTGACTTTATTTTGGAGATTTCTTCATTCTTTGCTTGACTGCTCTCCATTTCCTTTTCAGCTCCTTGTGCCTGCTTCCTGGCTTTTTGTAATTCAGACTTAAGGGAGGAGACCTCTACCTTGTACTGTCCAATCTCTTCTTCAAGTTTGTTCACTCTCTTGTGCCTTTGTTCAAGTTGACTTGACAAGGTATCTTCCTGCTTCTTTGCTTTATTCAATTGATTTGTCATGGATATGACTTCTTCATCCTTTTGCTTTGATCAAGTTCCTTCTTAAGCTTGGTGAGCTCTTCATCCCTTTCTTGTACTTGAAGCTTGATGAGGTCAACCCTCTCATTTTCAGCTTCTATGATGGGTTCAAAATTTCCTTCTTGCTGATGGTCCTGGTCAGTGCTCCCTTTGCGTGAAGTTCATGAAATTTGTCCCATATATCCTTTGTTGATGAATATTTTCCTAGATTCTTCTTTACAGAATCAGGCAGCCCATCCAACATTACCTCTGCTGCTTTTGCATTGTACTCCTTGGATTCTCTATCCTTCCTGCTATCATCAATCACTGATTCCCAGATTTCAATCCCTTGAGACTGTAAAAAAGTCCTCATTTTTACTTCCCATATATAATAATTCCCATTGAACCTTGGGGCCTCAAATAGAAAGCTTTCAAGTTGATTATCTTCTCTTTTAGTAGTAGAGGGAGACACATTTTTAGCAGGATTGGTGACTTTTTTCTTTGACCTCGCCATTTGACTGAGTATCTAAAATAACTGACTGTCTTCAATAGTAACAGAGAAAAAGAACTTTGAGAAATACCTTTGAATCTTTCTTGACTGAGTCTTCACTCTACTGGAGAAGCTGCTGCAGCAAGAAACCTTCCTTCAGCTTCTTTGACGCCTTCAAAGATCCTGGACTAGCTCTGATACCATGTTGGGAATTTCTGGTCATTCCAAACAAATTTACAGTGGAAAGATGCTCCGATACCACTGTTGAGAATTTTCTGTTTAAATTCCAAAACAAAAAAAATATGAACACAGAGTGATACTCTGTTTTTGGGAATTTCTGATAATTCCAAAACAAACAAACAGAACAAAACAATGCTCTGTTTTAACACAGCGGAAATAGAAATAAAAAAAATCGTTTGCAGAATACGGTGTTTCAGCGATGCAGTTTCGTCAGTGGCTGAACGCAGTGTTTCAGCAACGCTGAAACTGGTGTTTCAGCGACACTCTTTTTTGACGTCAAGGAACTATTTTCTGATTACGGTGTTTTAGCAACACACACAAAAAACTTGTACTCATTAACAATAAACCAATTGTTACAAAAAAATCTTCCTCACTTAGAGGGATTTTCACAAGAGATTATGCTAAAGAACATCTTCCTCTTATCCAGAGGGATTCACCAGTCTATGCCGAAAAGCATCTTCCTCTTGATAGAGGGATTCTCCAAGGAACGCTTCAGTTTGACACAAATAAATTTACTCTGTCTCTACTTTGAAATTTTACACTGTTGTGTGTAAAATTTTAATACATTTATGCTGCTGCATATTCCATTACAAAAACTCTGTCTCAGCACTGCTGTCTCAGCAACTCTATCTATCACTGCACTGTTGTGCATAAAACAACTTCTTGAATTACTCTCGCGCTACTGCGCATTACATTTCATGTTCAGTTTAAATGAACAACAAAAACATACGCACTGCGTGCTCCCCTTGCAAGTTCTCAACGAACAACAACTAAAACATATTCATACTGTTGTGTGCTGCGTTTCCATATTCACCAACAGAAAACTATACTCACGCTGCTGTGTGTTTCCCTTCATTGATTACAATCGCACTGCTGTTGTGCCTCACTTGCATTTCAAATGCAAACAACAAAAACTGTGCTGCTATGTTTCTACCGTCTCTCACAGCAAACAATCACAAAACAAATTACATTCAAATCTACACTCCTGTGCATTTCACTATTATGGAAGCATTTTTTTTCACGCTGCTGCGTGCTCTCCTCTGCTCTCTCTCTCTCTCTCATCTACACTGCTGTGTCTACACATATATAGTGCATTAGGGGTCATAACAATCCATCAACCGCTTCAACTCTCTGACAGAGTCTCTGCTGCTCATAATGAACGAAATCTGATCTTTCTGACATTCTGTTGTGCTTCTTGAGTCGGTTGTGTGGAAACCCATCACTGATAAATGCTGTGACGGCTCGAGGCTGGATCTTTTCACTTTCGGCCATGCTTCTTCTTTAATGTGGTTGTTTAGAAGTAATGGCGCAACGCTGGATCTGATCCTCCTCCTTCTTTGGGAACACAAACAGGTAAAGGGTGAAAAGACGGTAATGGAGGTGGCTTAAAAGAACGGGAATAAATGTGGGGTGTCGGATGAGGACGAATAGACGGCGGCAGCCGCTGTTCAACTGTTCACTGCAGTTGAAATTATAATTTCAACAGGGATGGAACTCCATGATTGAAAGACAATCAGTTGTCAGAAGCTCATTCTCCTAATCAAGAGGCCCTGACTCCTTCGATGTGCAAGGACTGAGATTTCAAAGGTCACATCAGAAGAAGATTCCTTTCTGGCTTAGTCTATGTTGGATCTCCGCAATACAAACCTATACTCCTGAAAGTGATTGAACCTGAAACTTTGAAATAGGTGGGGATTGAACCTGTAACTAGAGTCAAACTTCTATGATGCAGACAAGACAACGAATTTCTGACGGAAGCGAGACTTCCAGATGCCCATCCCCTGATAAATGTTTGCAAACGATTTGGTTTTGTACCAGATGTTGCTCACTATTTATATTTAAACAACTTACTGCAGTCCATTGAACACTATGTCCAGAAAATATGTCCCTTTCATGCCAAACTCAACAGAGCAATTTGGCATACATAGGTTCAATGAAAATGAATAACATTACTATATCCTTCTTAGTCATGGAGGAATGCTATAAAAGCCATTCTTGTTTATGAATATAGGGCTGATATCAAAGCTGTCTGTCGCTTTGAGAGGACTACTGTAAGAGATGTTGGGTATTTTTTATGTAAAAATCCCAAAAACAACAATAAAATTTCACACAGAGACTAAGCTCTGTTTTCACTCCACAGGAATTTTAATCACAGCAGAGACAAAAAAAAATTCTGAGCACATAGAACAGTGTATACACACCAAGGATTTATATTAAAAAGAAATGCATTTACATATTTTAAACTTCCTCTCTGACAGAGGGATTCACCGCTTGCATTTCACAAAAAAAATTACACAGGAGTTTTTATTCACGCTGCTGCGTGACTCCAAGATGCATATTCATAAAACATTGCTCTTGCACTGCTGTGCGTTTCACCTCTCTTACAATACATTTACCAAAAATTACATTAATATATGACTACCAGAGAGAGGACTTACATCGCCATGCTTCTGTAAAAGGAAGACAGTAAAAATTAAATGATTTCACTGATATTTTTCTATGCCCATACTCCCGCTCAGGAAGAATTAAAACTTCACCAAAAACTTACCAACCACAGTAAATAGCATTTACTGTTTACTGAGATAAACGGCGGTAAGAAGACTTTCACTTCACGTCAAAATCATTTCCCAGGCTTTCACATCAACATTATCCAAAATGCTCGGACCCGAAATATTATGAAGCAAAATGTGAGTTCCCATCGGGTCCAGGATATCGGGTCGGGACTTCATCCCATGACACAACATTTGTGCACCGATGGTTTTCCCCGATACCGAAATCCCGATAACAAATGCCCTGATACCTCCAATATATATATTATAATATATGCATAAAAAATATATTTAAAACGAGCCACTTGCGGACCCGAAATATTATGAACCAAAATGTTGATTACCCATCGGGTCCAGGATATCGGGTTGGGACTTCATCTCATGACACAACTTGTGTGCACTGATGGTTTTCCCCGATACCGAAATCCCGATAACACATATGGCCTGATACCTCCGAAATATTTGTGGACCCGATAATTTATCAAAAGGAGTTGACTCCATCGTCGGGTCCGGCCCATCGGCAATAACAAAATTTTTTTTTTTTTTTTTTTGCTGCTAATTCGCCGATCCGATATCGGCTGATCGCTGAGGATGCTGATCGTTGAATTCGCTCATTGCTAGAGCGCAGTTGAAATTACATTTCAACAAGAGATTTCATTATTCTATTGTTCAATAAAATAAAAGCTTTAATTAGAAGGGTTTGCAGACATATTTTGAGATACTTGCTTATTGTCATTGTATTCTTTGTTGATAAGGGCAATCCGAGCAATCTTGCTTTACTTGTTGGCGAACTAATTGATGAAGATGTTCCAGAGGATTTCATTGAAAATCAGATTATGTCAGTTGGTGATTCCCTCCCTATTGAACAGCTTATTGAAGAATGCGAGAAAAGGTACCTCTTTAAACCTCACTAAATGTATTTATAGATTGTAATTTTAAAATTGTAACTCTTGCTTTATCTACGTGTTTTCTAGGAATCGGCTTCGACTGCTGAAAAAAATCTTAGAACATCTTGTAAAAGACGGAAGTCAAGATGTACATGTTCACAGTGCCCTGGGTAAAATCAGTATTGATACACATGACAATCCAGAACACTTCCTTACAACAAACCCCTATTATGATTCGCATGTGGTGGGTAAACACTGTGAGAAAAGGAATCCAACTCTGGCAGTTGTTTCATATTGGCGGGGCCAATGTGATGATGAACTTATTGATGTTACCAATAAAAATTTTCTGTTCGAACAGCAAGCCAGGTACCCTTTCGCTTTCTGTTATATGTTTGTGAGCTTTGTCTTTTTTGTAAGGATTCTCCTGAATGTCTAAATTGACACATTTTGGTTCAGGTATGTTGTTGAACGGGCGGATCCTCAGCTCTGGAAAAGAGTTCTTGCTCTTGAAAATCCACACCGAAGGGAACTCATTGATTGGGTTGCATCTACTGTTTTGCCAGAAAACAAGAACTCAGATCAGGTTTCTGAAACAGTGACAGTATTCATCAATGCTGATCGCCCACATGAGTTGATTGAGCTTCTAGAGAAGATTGTGCTACAGAATTCTACATTTAGTGGCAACCCATATCTGCAAGACCTTCTCATTCGTAAAGCCATAGAGGCTGACAGGTCACGCCTAATGGATTATATCAACAGACTGGACAACTTTGATGGCCCTGCAATTGGAGATATTGCTGTTGGAAAAAAGTTGTATGAGGAAGCCTTCCACATTTTCAAGAAATTCAACCTAAATGTGCAGGCAGTAAATGTTCTTTTAGATCACATCCGAAGCTTTGAAAGGGCATATCAGTTTGCATCACATGTTAAGGAGGATGTAGTTTGGAGTCAAGTTGCAAAGGCCCAACTCAGAGAGGGGTTGCTCAGCGATGCTATTGAATCATTTATTCGTGCTGATGATGCTACACAGTTCCGTGATGTGATAAGAGTGGCCGAGGAAACGAGTTTGTATCATGACTTAGTACAGTACCTTCTTATGGTAATGAAAAATGTTAACGAGCCAAAGGTTCATACCGAGCTTAATGCAAAACTTGCTAGTGCTTTTGTGAAGCTAAGACAGTTCCATAAAGCCGTTGATGCCGCTCAGAAGGTAAACAGTTTAAAGACATGGAAGGAAGTTTGCTTTGCCTGTGTTGATGCTGAGGAGTTTAGACTGGCTCAACTATGTGGGTTCAACATCATTGTGCAGGTAACATGTTTTCATTAAACAGTGTCATCTCGCGTGCATTCTATTTTAAAAGGTGCGACAACCATCTATAAACTGGCATGATATCCATGAGAAGATGTTAGAATTCAATGCTTAAAGATTTAGTACGTGGAAGATTGACACTTCTGTCCTACTAACTGTGACGCCTGTGTCGGAGGCCTTTTAACGGTTTATTTTTAATTGTGAAGTCAAGAGATTGATGTTGTGTTTTTCAACCTCTTGTTCCAGGTGAACGAATTGAAAGAGGTCAGTGATTATTATCGGAATAGGGGCCGCTCTAATGAACTAATTTCTCTTATGGAAGAAGGCTTGAGATTGGAGCGTTGGCATATGGGTCTTCTTACAGAACTGCGTAAACTGTATAGTGAATATCGTCCAGAGAAGCTTAAGGAGCATACTGAGATGTTCTAAGTGCTACAATTATGGCTATTAAACTTATGCTATCTTATAACATAATGTTTGAAAGGTTTTGTGCTGTCAGAGTATCAAAAAAGGTTAGCCAAAAAACAGTCCCACTGTAGGTGATCTGGTTTCTCTGGTAGCAGACCAGGCTGATGTTAGAACATAGTGAATTTTGATTGTGTAGGAAAGTTATATTAATGCAGTAAAAAATTTTAGTGAATATATATGGTTAAAAATCTGGTTATATTTTAAATTTTTATGTGCTTCATTAATATGGTTAGAAAATTATTATTTTAATTCATATGGTAAAATAGATATTAATTTATAGGTACTATTTATATATCTCTAAGTAATTATATATTTCTTAGATTTAATTAAAAAATTGTTATAAAATTAAATTTAGATAAAATATTTATAAAATATTTGGATTGTGAAATGATAGATGGTTTATGGGCATATTGTATTGATGAGCCATGTTATTGTAACAAAGCTTATTTACAAGTTTATAATATTTATGACAAACATATTGATATATTGTAAGTTTATTGTAAGTATTAAAGTTTTAATGTGCTTATTAATTAAATTTAAATATGGTTCCGGAATGATTATTCTAATTTATAAGATAATTGGATTTTAACTTATATTGTTTAGTTAAAGTTATATAATATATATATTATATAGATATATATAATAATAGTATATATTTATTCTTTAATCTAAAAAATTATTCAATAATTTTATTAATAAAAAAAAAATTTCAATGATTTATTATTTATTAATTCTGTAAGAACACTACAACATTTTTCCCATACTAGGCTCTATATTACTTTTAAAGGACATGTAAATGTTTAACAATTACTTATGTATTATAAATTAGACATGTTAATATAAATTAACATATTAAGCTCAACATGTGAAAATATTTACAAATTTTCTTACATTACACCTACACATCACTCCTATACCGGGCTATAGAGCACCTCTAAGCACAATCAAACTAGACCTATTAACTTTGGATCTATCAAGTTCATAGAGAAATTAAATCTATTAATATGCAAACATTTTTCTTAAGTTTTGCACTCAAAAAAAAATTGTACCTTGAAAAATTTGATCTATATATACCTTTGATAGATCCATAGTTAAAATAAATTTAGACTCGTTATTATAAACGTAAAATAAATAATAAATTATGATATGAATGAAAAACTTTAAAAATAAATTTAAAATAAATAAAAATTATGGTATAAACTAAAAAATAAATATATATTTTTTTATAGCTAAAACAAAACAAGACCAGAGTTCATAGATAATCGACACAAAAAAATGTGATTTACAAGACAATGAGAGAAAAATCAAATCTGCAAAATGAGCAATGAATCCAATAATAAATAATAACTTTATGTCCACTACATAAAACTCCAACCTCTGAAAATGGACATAAAACCCAAACATTTTCTTTTTATCTTTGCTTGAATGTTAATTCCCAACCCGTCTTTTGAGAAACTATTTTCTAATTAAGAAATATTGTGTTAAAATTAACTTACAATAATGTTTTTTTTGTTATTTCCATCTCCTAAAGCCACCACTTTGACGGTTATCACATTTGCAAAGAGTTAACCTTCGGTATTATTTATTTTGATATATGCCTCCTTTATTTTATCGAGTCGCCATATAATAATGAAGTCACAAATATACAACAAAGATCCACACCCTTGGATAATAAATCAAATGGATAATAAATCAACTTTTGGACGTGATTTATCTATCAAACACCTATAGAAGCAAGTTGAATTAAAACATGTCGTTGAACATTAACCATGGAATTCTTAACGTCCACAATGATATCATGAAATCCCAGTTGCACATTCTTCTTCACTCTCAGCAAACAACAACGGGTCTAGCGTCATTTCATTTGTTGTGTTGTTCCGAAGTGATGTCATGCATGCTTTCTTATTGTATGTATTGTGCACTAGCTTGCATACAAACAAGACCATGCCAAGAGCATGTAGCACGTAGAGAAGGACGGGTCTAACATTAAATTTTCTCATTACTTTCCATTTAGCCAAAATTGTGGACCAAAAAGTCTAAGGATCCGGAGTGTAGGACTCCATATTTTAAAGGGATGAACTGAACACTGAGAGCTACAACTAAATGGCATATCTGGCATGATCTGGACTTTACACATTTAAACTCTAACTTTCTAATGGTTTTCTTCGGCTTCGTAGTAGAGGATGAAGTTCCTTTCTTAATAGTTTTTCTTCTTGTTGCAACAATATTTGCTATAGTCCAAAGGCATAAGCAAATTTTTTGAAGGAATTTAGTAGCTTCCATATAACCATTGTCGAACCAACCATTGTTCGTGCATTGGGCATTTTCATGATTGACATGGTTTTAGGCCAAGCACCACTCTAGTAGGGACATGGCATTAGAATTGGAAGAGTATTTGAACAAATTTAAATGGCCTTTTCTAGAATTCTCACTCCAAACTTTAACATGATGGATAGAGGAGGAAATCAAACTGATATAACATTTGAGCACACTAAATAAATCACAATAGCACACAATAATGTTTTTCACAAAATTGAATTGCTTGAGACTAGAAGAATAAATAGGCATGTAATCTCATGGAGAGATCCTCTCTAAGGATCTTAGAATGCTAATAATGATTATGCTAGTTTTAGTTCACGGATGCATGATTAACTCTTTCTAAATTTAGACTCTATACATTTACATGCAAACTACCAGAAACTACGAGCACACTGGAGTAATTATCTCTAACACTCCCCCATAATTACTACCTAGTACCACTTTTGTATTTGGTCTATTTCTCCCCTAGGTTTACAACACCTAAATTTTTTCTATGAAACTCAAGTACATCTTTTGTCAATGGCTTCGTGAATATGTAATTTATTATTCTTTCAATTTACAAGATTCCAAGTGGATTTCTCCATTATTTACTAGCTCTCTAATGAAATGATTGATATGCAAAACATTGATGACTAAATCATTGAAATGCAACCACTCATATTAATGGAAAAATCTTGGCTGGAAGTTACTCATTCCATTTTCTTAGCTAAAAGTTTTCTCTAAAATACCATTTCTCTCATGTTTCCTATATATCAAGTTTGCATACAATAATGTACTCTTTATTGGAGATAATGTACTCTTAATTGTACTTCAATTAGACCAGTGAGTAGGGTCATGCATGGAAAATTCGTTATTATCACCAAGAGGACACTCCATAAGTGCATGCATGAGTTCTACTAATCTCCACTTGCATGAGATAGTTAACTAATAATTGCATGGCCAGTTAACTAGGACTTGGTGTCAGTTTCTTCAGTGCATGTTCACATCTCTCTAGATCCACTACTAGACTCACTACTATATTAGTTCAGCCATGTAGAATATATTGTATTGAATTATATTCACTTGTAACTTCCTTTTTAGTGGATGAATAGAATTCATTAATTTTTTCTCTATCAATTTCCTTTCTTCTTTCCTTGCAAGTTTTATTCATTGTTTTCTAGTTAAATCCAATCTATGTAAATTCAATCACAATTTCACACCCTTCAAAGCCAATCAGATATACATCATAATTCATTGCAACATATATGTACTCCAAGGCATTGATTGTCTTCCATTGAATTTCATTGACATCCAAGGAAACTACATCCATGCTCTTCCCATCAGATTTGTGATCATTCAATTGATAACAATTTTATTTGAATATATCGCCTCATGTATGGGTCAAATTGGTTCAAACTCACTATTGTGAAATCGAGTCCATTCATTTTTATCAGAATCATAAATATTTTACATTGTATCTCTATCTCTCGTGGAATTTGTTCTTATGATAAGATTACAACATTAGATATAGGTGTAGCACTCCGTCCCACCCCCTCAGACTATCCATGATGGATGGGAGGTGCCACTTTCAATTAACCCAGTCTACATAGAATTATCATGGAAATGGAGTTACAAACTTCCTTCTTTCCCAAAGTTAGTGGAATTAACTTTGGACAATGCCATCACATTCATCTCGTCGAGAGCTCTCTAATAATACAAATTTTCTCGTGATCTGATGCCTAGATCAAAAAATATTCCCTTTAAATTTAGACCTTTAATCCCTGCCATATAGACAAGGATATGCTATGTGGCATCTATGTGGCACCCATGTGGTGACCCCACCTCATCCAAGTGATTCCAAGTCACCATTGAAATCCAACGTGGTTGTGGCTAGGTCCACATGGCACTCGCCACATCATCTAGCTCCATGAACCCACAAGACCAACCCTTAACATGTAAAGTCATGATTCGACGTTATATCGGACCTATCAGAAATCTAGCACTTCCATAAATTTTCACTTTAAAAACTCTCTGAACTCCCATACCTATAAAGTAGCCTTCATTCATGTGCATGTCTAGGCCTGACTCACATCTGGTCTCCCAAACTTGCAATCTTGTGCGCACCATGGAATGCCCTGGCCCTCTGGACACATCCGCTACCAACACCCATATCCGTCTTTGCACCACTTGCTACAAGATGGCACCACTCTAGATACATCTGGCTCTCGATGAAATCTGGCCCTGAATAGCATTACATATCCTGATAGCATGCCCTGCAATAGATAACCCATATATGGGCTTATCACACCAGTTGTATCTAGTCCAATCCTTGTTAGGACCTACTGTGACATACTACTTGCCATTTATTTAAAACCTTCAGGCTTATGGATATTTCTAAACCACTCGAATATGACCTAGATACAAGACAAAAAATTTCCTTACAACTCAGAACAATGTTATTGGTTTTCTTCAAGCGTTCCATTGTTTTAACCCAAGGTTCGCTTGACAGCCTAGTTTTGCATGAAACATTTACAGCCATGGGAATACATTTTTACATTAATATGATGAATTCAAGTGCTAATAAATCCATTCACAGAGATGTGAATCAACCTTCCACTCAAGCATTAACACAAGCCAATCCATGGGCACCAACACTTTGTAATCTCAACCACAACAATACTAGATTATTTTGATACATATGCATATATGGCATTGTTTTATTTACTTATCCATGAGTAAAGAAAACAACAATAAACCATTCATAATAGGGACCTATAATAATCCATAATAAGCCACATATAATCCTTTTTTAAACAAAACTATTATATACAGCGACTCTGTGAAGTTCACGGCATACAACCATGAGATTTCATACACCATTGTAGTTCAAATGGATTCCCAAGCAGCCAAAAAAAATCATGCAAGCTTCTAAGAGTATATCAATAGTTGCATAGATCTTCAAGTCCCTCATACCATGAGAGTAATTACACATACATCTCATCATAACACATGAATACACATTTATCATTAACGGTATTGATACACCCATTACTATGTAAGAAAAGCATTCATCATTCATATTGCACAAGCATACATAGATATACAAGTAAGAAAATTATCTTATTAGCTAAATGATTGGAAAATGAGAGAGCGACTTCAACTCTCCTACCAACCATAGGCCAACTACATTGTTATTCTTTCTTGCAGATAACGACCCCTAAGCTAGATTCAATGCCTCAAGAGTGAAGTGATAAAGAGAAATTCACACCAGTGAAGTTTACAACACATGGGAATTGAGAGAACATAGTGCCTCCACCTACAATCTAGCAGGAATCCAAAGAGCAAAGTGTCTCCACCCAAATAATCACTTCAGAGCACGCGATTCTCCACCCAATAATCACTACAAGGATCCAAATCCCAGTATGTCTCTATTCAATTGACACTACAAGAATCCAGAACCCATAGTACCTCCACCTGCAATCTGACAAGAATCCAGAGTACACCATGCCTCCACCTGATAGCTTTCATGGGAATCCAGAATACACACTTAGGGTCTCCACGTGTTAAACACCAAGAGAAGTCCTAAAGTACCCAGTGTCTCCACTTGTTGTGTAGGAGTCCAAATTCCACTGCTGCTCCACCTTCTCAACACAACAACTTCCCCATGCTCCCTCGATGAGCTCCCAAAACATAACTTACATTAAGTTCCCTCCAATTCTCCACTTGCATTTCTAGTACATAGTCTTGTTGCTACGACGCTTCCTCTACGTTTGAGTCACCTCGTGGTTGTCTCTCAACATACCTACTGATACGACAATGTAACATTTTTTTCATCGCCTAAGTGCTCTGCTTCGAGAGAGTGTTATTGTCTCTCCTCTTTCTCCTCCTCCGCATTCATATGTTAGAGTGTTTCTCTCCCCCATTTCCATTATTTTCTCTATTGTGTGTTGACCAGGTCCAATACGCCTTATGATATCTAGACTAATTCATCCTTTTCTTAGGCACCCATACTCCATCTTCAATGCATGTACATTCTGCTCTTTAATTCCACATGGATGTAGGTGGAAATTTAAAGTGATCATGATGTTTTCCATTTCCCCAAGCAATCCCCAAGCAATTCCCAAGCAGCTTCATCCTCCACAAACTCTGACTCCATGTCCTCTCTCTTGGCTAGTCATTATTAACAATTTCACATTATTTAAATGAAATGACAATTCAAAGTGACATTTACAACAAGGGTAGCCAAGAAGGGTTGTCATAATAGGGATCAAATGTGAAACCAATGAAACCCTTGTTAAAATAGAGACGTGAATTATAGGTTGTTTCTACAACCACTAAAGCATGCACATTGATGAATAAATATGTTAAATTGATGCTCTACATCCCACAACATCAATCCAATTGTTATATTCATAAAATGATAAGTTACAATGGTGTAATTGTCCATTAACTATCTAACTATCTGAACCGAAAGTTGTAACAGAATAGTCCATTAACTATGATGTAATTACATTATTCTAACACTCCCTTTTAATTACAACTGTGACGTAAATCAACATATATCACTCCTAAATTCTTCTTATGAAATTGAAAGACATTTTTGTCTATGGCTTTGTGAATACATCGGCGAGTAGGTTTTGTGATTTACATGATTTTAATTAAATATCACCTTTATTTACAAGCTCTCTAATAAAATGATATCTAGTATCTATATACTTGTTTTTCTAATGAAAAACATGGTTTTTGGAGAAATGTTATCGCCGAGTTGTTGCAATAGATTGGAGTAGGTTCTCCTTGTTTTTGTTGAAGATTGTTAAGAATTATTTGTAACCACACTGCTTGACAGGCTACTGTTGTTGTTGCTACATTCTCTGCCTTTATTGATGAGAGTGACACAATGGGCTGCTTCTTGGGTGCCCGTGATATTGCTCCTGAACCATAATCGAAAACATATTTTGAAGTATTTTTCCTATCATATAAACTACCCGCAAAGTCATTATCCATATAACTTATCAAAATATCATTCACTATCCTTGAATATAAAATTCAATATCATTTCATCCATGCGGTGTATCTCAAAATTATTTTTCCAACTTTCCAAGGCAGCATCCATAAATTTGGAAATCAAGCTAATTGCATACATAATATCAAGTTGTGTAGTTATGAGATACATGAGACAACCAAAAACATTCTTGAATGTTTTTAGATGTATATCTGCACCTTTGTCTTCTTTGATGAGTTTATCTCATATTGGCACATGTGTGGGTGTTTCTTTGCAATCTTTCATCCTAAATATTTTGAACATATCAGATGAATATATTGTTTCACATATGAAAAGTCCATCTTCTAATTGATTTACCTCTATGAAAAGGAAAAACTTCACCAATCCTAAATTGGTCATCTCAAATTCCTTTTTCATAACATATTTAAGGTTCTTTACTAACAAATCTCCCATATAAATAATATCATGAACATACAAACAAACAATTAAGATTTGACCAAGTTGATTTACCTACATTTAAAGTGTAGGCTCTCTATTGCTTTTGTTAAAACCTTATTTGATCATGTACGAATCTATCTTATTTTACTAAGCTCTTGGAGCTTGTTTGAGCCCAAAAAGAGCTTTCTTCAACCTATACACTTTTTATTCATGTCCTTTGATCTCATAACCTAGTGGCTACTACACATAAACCTATTTTTGTAAAATGGTATTTAGAAATGCAGATTTCATGTCCAATTGATATACCTTCCATTTATTTTTGGTAGCTAATGGTAAAATTGTCCATACTTTGTCTAATCTAGCAGCAAGTGCAAATCTTTCATCAAAATCAATCCTTGGTTGTTGTGAAAACCACTTTGTCACTAATCTTTCCTTATTTATCCACTTCATCCTTTTCATTTTGTTTGGTTTTATAAACAAATTTAGTACAACACATTCCTTTTCTTTCGATAAGTCAACTAGCTTCCATGTTTCATTTCTTTCAATGGAATCTATTTCCTCATCCATTGCCTTAATCCATTCTTCATGTTTGATTGATTCCTTAAATATGTAGGTTAACAGGTGAAAAATACATAATTTGAATGAGAGTCTACTCATTATATATATATATATATATATATATATAATTATATATATAGATTGTGAATTTCTCATCTTTATAGAAATTGACTCATAATTACTACTAGATTGAGGACTTGGTAAAGACAAACCTTGAATTAAATTTTGTCGAGTCCTTATTGGAGTGATCTTATCTACAGATCGTACTTGTGGATCTTTTTTTTCAACTTGTTCTTCTTTTGTTGCTTCTTCAATATGTGGAATTTTTTTCCTAATGGTTGTGGGCTTGTTGGGCTTGTCAATACTTCTATCATATGACTGTTCTTCTTTAAATTCTACATCTCTACTGATAATCACCTTCCTAGTCACTTGATTGTATAGTTTTTAGGCCCTCGATTGTTCACTGTATCCAATGAAAATACATTTCTCACTCTTTTCATCCAATTTTGATCTCAGTTGTTTAGGTACATGAGCGTAAGTTATGCAACCAAAAACTCTAAAGTGTGTTACATGAGAGTTTCTACCTAACCAAGCTTGCCGTGGCACTTTATTTTTCACACATTTTGTTGGTGACCTATTCAAAATATATATATGGAACAAGCTACTGCTTCTCCCCAAAAATCATGTGGCAATATTTCCTCTTTTAGCATACTCATTGCCATGTTCATGATAGTTTTATTTTTTCTCTCCGCTACACCATTCCGTTGTGGATTATCTCTGTTAGAATCATGAATACATTGAGGAAGGGGGAAGGAATCAATGCATTGCCCACTTCAACAATTTTACAATACTTATGACCAAAAATAGTACATAACATCAAGAAGAATCATTGCATCAAGACATGAGAACACCAAATATATGTGGAAACCCATGTAGGACAAAACTACAAATCTTTTTATTTTTTTCTTCAATCTTTGATTACAATAATTTGTTGGCAACAATCAAATTTAGGCTTCAATGTGATTGAGGCACCAACCTCATAAATCAATTTGCATGCATGTACATAGTCTTTAAAATATGGATCTAAGTTCATTGGTTTGTAGAAAATAAATTTAGATTTGGATTCCCTTAGACCCAAATTACTTTTACCTTTAGCTCAATGGGCTTTAAAAATTCAACTCATATAACCATCAAATGTGATGGTAGTCCCCAAAATATGGATTTGGTTCCATTTGGTCAAGTGAACCCCCAGATATCTGGATGTCCCGAATATCCTGGATAACTGTTGTTGCCATGGACCCTCTACTAATTTGGGGCAACTTTCCCAGATTTGCCCATTTTTACTAAAATGAAATACACTGAAAAAATTGGCCAAACAAGCACCTAGTGTGAATTTCGAGACTGCAACGTTGACCAATCAGAATTGAACATGTGTAATATTTTGCTACACCATTACTTCCATGTCACTACGACATCATTAGCCATGCCACTATGCCACATCATCTCCCATGTCATCTTTTTTTCCACATCTTGTTGATGTCATGTTGTCATTATGGTGACATCATCCTACAACGTGGCATCCTCTAAGTGATTCCATGTGTCACCCAAAAACAGGGCACTTGGCCACCCAAAAATTCCAAATTTTCCTACCATGTTTCACACTTATAGATTTCCATGTCATCAGCCACATCATTTGCGGATGTTATCATGCCATGTGTCACCTTGCAAGTGAGCCACATCATCTTCTTACCTTATCATCACCACTTGGCACCATTTCATGTGCCACATCATCTTTGTCCATCATCCACGCTCTTCCATCTTTTATTGCCACGTCAACTAGCTAACTCGACTACCATGTCATCATGTCAACCAATCCATAGCTGCCACTTGTCAATTTTTTCCACATGGATTCTATGTCATAATTGTCCCAAGGAAATCCATAAATCCAATGATTTTGTGTGTTGGAAAACTTAATACAAGCTTGGAGGACTGGATACCAGATACCTTAGAGTGGTCTAAATGAACCTGGATTGGCTAAAGACTTGAATATTGCGCACTCTAAGATATATCTTGATTTCAAATGGACCAAGTATCATAGATGCCTTATGCCAAAATAAACAACCTTCACTTTAAATCATGTTTTCTTCATCAATTCTTGGGAGATTGACTAAGTGACATATATTGTAGGAAAGGTATCTTAGAGGACTATCCAACTAAACAATTTGAATGTGCTTTTGAACATTTTACTTGTAGACAAAATACCTTCAAAGATATTTCCTATATCCTTAATAGTGGCTAGGAAACAACACATATTCGGACACTTACCAAACCCCCTAGACTTGACACAACCAATTTGTTGGGTGTGGAGCCTGATTATCTTCATTATTCAGAGGTATCACCGCATTGGACCCCAGTTCGTAAGTTGGCGGAAACGCCACCCGTAATATTTGCACTGCAAGGGGTGTCCAGGGGGGATGGCAGTGATCTTTAGGATCCCCCCCTGGCGAGGGATCGGGGGCAGCGCCCCCGAATCTAAAAATAGATGTAAAATTGCCTAGTAAAATGTTGTAATTTCATAGTCAATCTAGGTCATTCATTAGGCGGAGATCTGACGGTAGAATTTATGTTTAATTTAGGGTTCTTTTCCCTAGAAGGCAACCCCTCGCTATATATGAGGGAATTGTATTGCATCTATGTAGATATGTATTCTGAGTGAGAAAGAGAGAGGAGATTGTGTGAGAGCGAAGAGGGTATTACAACGGATCTGTTGTAGGTTGTATCTATTTAGTTTGCTAGATAATATAAAAGGAAGGATTGGTTGTTTCTCCGTGGACATAGCCAAAATTGGGTGAACCACGTATATCTGTGTCTCTCTTGTTTTATGTGTTTTCTGTGTTTATATTTATGTATTATTTTTTATGTGTTCCATTGCTCTGTTATATATAAGTTTCTAACAACTGGTATTAGAGCTCAAGGTCTATTTGGTTGATAAACTCGTAGGAGAGAAGGGTTCATGGTTCGAGTGGGAGCAATGGCAGAAGATGGTAGGTTTAGTGTTGAAAAATTTAACGGACAAAAATACCAACTATGGAAGATGCAGATGGAAGATTATTTATATCAGAGAGATTTGTACCTACCATTGAGTGGAAAGACAAAGAAGTCGACAAGTATGACAAACACAGAATGGGATATTCTCGACAGAAAGGCACTTGGAACAATACGGTTGTGCCTAGCAGCGTCGCTAGCGTTTAATATTTCAAAGGAAATGACAATAGAGGGTTTAATGAAGGCATTGGCCAAACTATATGAAAAATGCTCGGCCTCAAATAAGTTATTTCTTATGAATTTAATGATTAATACAATTACCAGTCAGTTAAGTTCTATGGGGGTAACCTTTGATGATGATGTTAGGGCTCTATTATTTCTGTGCTCATTTCCAGAAAGTTGGAATAGTTTAATTATGGCCATTAGTAACTCTGTCTCTAGATCTAGTACTTTAAAGTTTGATGATGTTGTCGGTGCAATCCTTAGAGAGGAAATGTGATGCAAAAGCTCCGGCGAGACATCAGGTAATGCTTTGACTGCAGAGACTAGGGGAAGAAAAATGGAAAGAGGAAAGAGCCCAGGATATCGCAGTAAGTCAAGGAAAGGCAGATCCAAGTCTAAATCGAGGACAATGTGCTGGAAATGCGGGAAGAAAGGACACCTGAAGAAAGACTGCAAGTCTCGGAAGGGAAAAGAAGGAGACGCAGAACAAGAAAACAATCATGAAGTGAATGTGACAGGTGATGTATTGCAAGATGTTTTGATTCTTTCATTAGAAAATATTATTGATGCCTGGGTGGTAGATTAAGGGGCCTCATTCCATGCCACACCTGATAGGAAACATTTTCATGATTATGTTCAAGGAGATTTCGGACAGGTTCGATTGGGTGATGATAAACCCTGTAAAATCATTGGAATGGGTACATATTTCATAAAATAGTGGAATGGAAATCAATGGCTATTTAAGGAGGTAAGGCATGTTCCAGATCTGAAGAAAATCTAATTTCAATAGGGCAGTTGGGAGGTGAAGGCTGTGTGACTACTTTTACTGATGAAACCTGGAAGGTCACTAAAGGATCCCTGGTAATGGCAAAAGGAGAAAAGGTTGGTACATTGTATTTATGCAATGGTATTTCTAATTTTGTTAATGCTTTAACCTCTACAGGAGAAGATACGACATTATGGCATCATAAGCTTGGGCACATGAGTGAGAAGGGGATGCAGATTCTTCGCTCATGAAATTTGTTGCTAGGTTTGAAGCATGTTGATTTAAAATTCTGTGAGAATTGTGTTTATGGAAAACAAAAGAGAGTCAAATTCCTCAAAGTTGGGAAAGAAAAGAAGAGCGAAAAATTAGAGCTTGTGCATACAGATGTATGGGGACCTGCTCATGTATCATCTCTTGGTGGCTCCCATTATTATGTTACTTTTATTGATGATGCAACCAAAAAAACCTGGATTTATTGTATTCGAAATAAATCTGATTTATTTGATACTTTCAAGCAATAGAAAGCTTTTGTTGAAAATGAGACAGCAAAAAGGTTGAAGTGTCTCAGATCAGACGTTGGAGGTGAATATTGCAGCAAAGAGTTTGATAGGTACGGTTCATAGAATTGAATTTGCAGAGAGAAGACAATTCCAGGAACACCACAAGAAAATGGTGCGTCAGAAAGGATGAACGGGACAATCATGGAGCGTGCAAAGTGCATAAGCTTGCATGTAGGATTACCTTTACAAAATATTGGGCAGTTGTTGTAGATATTGTTGTTTATCTAAGAAACAGAGGGCCTTCAAGTTCCTTGGATGGTGGTATTCCAGAGGAGGCATGGACAGGGAAAAAGGTAAACTACTCATTTTTAAATACTTTTGGTTGTGAAGCCTTTGTCGACATTAATAAAGAAAATAGAACAAAGCTTGAGGCAAAATCAAAGAAATGTACATTTGTTGGATATGGTGTTAATGATTTTGGTTATCGCTTTTATGATTATGAAAAAACACAAAATCATTAGAAGCAGAGATGTCATATTCAATGAAAAGGTTTTGTATAAGGATCAGATACAAGAAAAGAAACAGGAAAAAGAAAATAGAGAATACACAGTGCTTGATGAGATCATAGAAAAAATGATGGTGCCTGAAAATCATAATGATCAACAACTAGAACAACAATAGCAAGCACCTCAAACACATGAAAGTGGTGTTAGAAGATCTACCAGGCTAAGTAGACCCCTAAAATCTACTCTCCTTCATTATATTATGTATTGATGACTGATTTTGGTGAACCGAAATGTTATGAAGAAGCAGTGCAGGTAGAAACCAGGAAGAAGTGGGAGCAAGCCATGAAAGAAGAGATGGACTCCTTAGCACATAACCAAACTTGGGACTTAGTCAAGTTTCTTGTAGGTAAAAAAACATTGCAGAATAAATGGGTTTACAGGTTAAAGGAAGAAGATGGAGATAGAAAAAGGTATAAAGCTAGACTTGTGCTGAAGGGGTTTGCACAAAAAAAGGGTATAGATTTTGATGAGATATTTTCTCCTATTGTTAAAATGACTTCAATCATAACTATTTTAAGTCTAGTAGAAGCCAAAGACTTGCATCTTGAGCAGTTAGATGTAAAGACAACCTTTCTCCATGAGGATTTGGAGGAAGATATATATATGCAACAACCACAAGGATATGAGGTAAAAGGGAAGGAAAAACTAGTGTGCAGGTTGAGGAAGAGCTTGTATGGATTAAAACAGGCTCCAAGGAACTGGTATCTAAAATTTGACATGTTTATGTCTGGACAAAGTTATACTAGATGTCTCCTAATCATTGTGTTTATCTCAAAAGGAAAAATGATGGAAGCTATATTATATTGTTATTGTATGTAGATGAAATGCTTGTTGCAGGTTATAACATGCAGGAAATAAATGTGCTCAAATTAAAATTGGCGAATTCGTTTGCAATCGAGGATTTGGGTGCTGCAAAACAAATCCTTGGTATGAGAATAACTAGAGACAGGAAGAATCGAAAATTAACATTGTCTCAGAGTGAGTACATAGAAAAAGTGTTCAAAAGATTTAATATGCAAAATGCAAAACTAGTTAGTATATCTTTGGCTAGCCATTTCAAACTAAGTAAGGAGGTGTGTCCCAAGACTCAGGAAGAAATGGCTTATATGTCTAAAGTTCCATATGCATCAGCAGTTGGATGCTTAATGTATGCAATGGTTTGCACAAGGCCTGATATTGCACATGCAGTGGGAGTTGTAAGAAGGTACATGAACAATCCAGGAAAATAACGATGGATGGCGGTGAAGTGGATTCTTAGGTATTTGAGAGGTACCACAAATCAAGCATTATGATTTGGTGGTTCAAACATTTCTCTACATGGATATGTTGATGCAGATATGGCGAGTGATAGAGATAACATGAGGAGCACAACATGGTATGTGTTTATTGTAGGTGGAACAATTGTCAGTTGGGTTTCAAAATTGCAAAGTGTTGTTGCACTCTCAACAATGGAAGTAGAGTATGTTGCTGCTACAGAGGCTAGTAAAGAAATGATTTGGTTACAAAGGTTTCTAGATGAATTGGGTTAAGAAGCAGGAGTTGGGAAGGTTATACAGTGACATCCAGAGTCCCATACATCTTGCAAAGAACTCTGCATTTCATTCCAAGACTAAACATATACATCTCAAGTACCATTTCATACGGTCAATGTTGGAAGATGGACAGTTGAAGCTGGAAAAGATACACACTAGCCAGAATCTTACAAATATGTTAACAAAAATTGTAACTAGGGAGAAACTGAGATTCTGCTAAGTTTCAATTAGTCTTCAAGTATGATGAAGAAGATGAGAAACAACCAGGTCCAAATTGGGGTCATTGTCCAGCAAATGAAGCAGCGGTGGAGTTGCTATAATTAGTCTCCAAGTGGGAGATTGTTGGGTGTGGAGCCTAATTATCTTCTTTATTCAGTGCTATCACTGCATTGGACCCCAGTTCGTAATGTGGTGGCAACATCACCCGTAATATTTGCACTGCAAGGCAGGTAACATGGGTCTCTACTTCTATCTTGAGAAGAAGGATCAAGGGAAAAGGATATCTTCCTCTGAAATAATTTGGAAAGTCATAAGCAACACTAGATGAAATCAAAGGAACAATTTTTTTGGTTCACCTTGAGATGAGCGTTGGCGTTTCGAAGTGGTAGGGTTTCGACTGTCAGGAAACCTGCGGCAGCAGAGCTCCCGCTCTGCACCTCCAGATCTGACCAAAGCTGCAAGTATTCCAGTACGCAGGCAGATTAGGCGGACCAAATGATACCCCCGCAGGGGGATGGGGCAGTGCTTCAGCCCGTTAATGGAAGTCAGCAAGGACCAGAAGGTAATACAAACACAGTCTCGGCCAATCAAGAAAAATCCGCACAGGAATCGCAGAACACCGTGGATCCTCAAGCTTCAACCGAAAATCCAAAGGTTAGTTCGTCCACCTGTAAACCGGTTGCTACTCATAGGCCAGAATTTGAACTGCCTAGTGAAAGAATAAATGGAAGAATACAACATATGCACGATCATGCCCTCATAGGGAAATTTCTGGGCTTCTGGCCAAATGAAAAAGCTCTAAGAGGTTGGATAAATCACAAATGGAAGCCAAAGGGTGAAATAACCCTCCTCCTAGGGCCCAAGGGATTTTTCACAGCTATTTTCAACTGTCTGGAAGATAGGAACAGAGTATTTGATGGGGGGCCTTACCTTTTTAACTCTGCTGGGCTCTATCTCAGAGAATGGGTAGCCCGTTTCAATCCGGATAATGAAGACCTTAGCTATGCGCCAGTCTGGATCCGTCTATATTCGCTGCCATGGGAATATTGGGATGAAGACTCTTTAAAATCCATTGGATCAATGATAGGAGATTTTATCAAAGTTGTCGAAGAAACCAAAACGGTGAGACCCACCACATTTGTCTCCTACGCTCGGATCTGTGTTTACATGGATCTAAAGCAACCTTTGCCTGATACAGTCAGACTTTTCCATGAGGATCATGACTGGGTCCAAGTGATTGATTACGAACAGGTACCTTTTCGCTGCAGGAAATGTCATGCGATCGGACATTTATTCAGAGACTGTCCCCTGAATAAGAAAGAAGCAACGCAACTGAATCCCGAATCACACCAACAGAATGGCTTCACTAAAGTGATCAACAGAAGACGAAGCAACAAGAAGCCGAATGCTCCTCCAAAATCTCCACCAGGGGAGAACCACAATCCCTCTACCAGCAATAGTTTTGAGGCGCTAGCAAAAATGACATCACAAGATGAACCCAGCAAGGAAAAGACAACTCACAAGGCATCATCGCCGGAGAAACCAAGTTCGACTCAGCAAAGTGAAAAAACCCCACAGATCTCCGATCCCGGGAGCAACCCAGCCATGGATATTGATAACCCTTTGCAAAGTAAGGACAAAGGGAAGGAGGTAGAAGGACAATCGCAAGAAATACAACCCATGGAAGATGATAGTGACCCAATTGATATTGGGGAACTTGACCTCATAGGAATGGAACAAGCCTGCAAACAAGGCAACTTTGAAAAAATCCATGAAAACCAAGTTGACAATTTGGTGGAAATATTAAGCAAGGCACAAAAGAAGTACTCCCTCGGAATACAAACAGGTAGTAAATGGGATGGCAAATTTGCATTCAAAGACAGCAAAAAAAGAGGCAGGAAAACAGATTTGGAACGAACTATCAAGCTTGGAGCGGTCTTAGTGGAGTCTGGCAGATATGCCAAACTTACTAAGTATTTCAACACCAACTTCAACCCTTCCCAATGAAGCTAATATCTTGGAACATAAGAGGGCTCAACAGCCCCAGGAAAAGGAAACTCCTAAAAAATTTGATCATGGAAGAACAACCTTCAATCTTATTTCTTCAAGAAACTAAATGCTCACTAAATTTTTTAGAACGAGCAGTAGCTAAAGCATGGCCGGGAGGCCAGGTGACAGCAGTGGAAGCGCAAGAAGCCTCAGGAGGACTTGCAATTCTATAGGATGCAAGAAAGATTCAGTTAAATAATATTCATGCTAACAAAAGCTTCATTCAGGCTAGTTTTCATCTTATGGGTACCAACATTCATGGACACTTAACGAATTTCTATTTTCCCCAAGAAACGCAGCAGAAGGCAGCAATTTTGAATACAATAGAACAGCTCAATCAGGACAGGAGGCATCCGCTATGGGTGACAGGAGGAGACTTTAACATGATAGCTAACTCAGAGGAAAAGATAGGAGGACGCTGCAGAACCAATAAAGATGGAACACTTCTAAAGGACTTTATTCAGAGTAACTGGCTTATAGATCTTCCTACAGCAAATGGCCTTTATACTTGGACGAACAAGAGGATTATTCCCATGCAGATTGCATCCCGTCTTGACAGGTTCTTGATCTCTGACAATGCTGTCCATGTTGGAGGAGAGTTCACAGCACATATCATTCCTTTCTCAGGCTCGGATCATTGGCCCATAGAAATGCTATGGAACAGACCGGGCAATAACATCAAAAAACGATTCAGATTTGAAGCATTCTGGCTTTCACATCCAGAATTCAAGGATTTCATAACTAAAACTTGGCAAAATAGCAACCCAATAGAACAATCCAAAATGGCCCGATTTCAAAAGAAATTGAAGTTCCTTAAAGGAGAAATCAAGAAATGGAATAAAGATAACTTTGGCAACATCTTTAAGGAAAAGGAATCGATTCTCCAGGAACTCAAATCAATTCAACAGAGATTAATCCTAGAAGGACGGACAGAGGAGCTAGCGCACAAGGAACAAGAACTGGAAAGCAAACTCCAGGAACGAGAGCAACAAGAGGAAGTTCTATGGAGACAGAAATCCCGCATCCGGTGGCTGAAGGAAGGGGAGAAGAACACCAAGTTCTTCCATCGAACCACAGTGCAAAGAAGAATGCACAATCAAATTTCTCAGGTTATCAACGCTCAAGGCGACAAACTGGAGACCCAGGAAGATATAGAGAAGGAATTCCTCCATTATTTTAAAGAAATGAGTCAAGAACCAAATCTCAACAGAGATGAGGCTATAAACAACATTACCAGGAATATTCCGCGACTAGTGTCTGAGGAACAAAACTACCTGCTTCTTAAACCAATCAGTTTACAGGAGGTGGAATCCGCTGCAAAATCCTTAAAAGCCGGTAAAGCTCCAGGTCCCGATGGTTTCTCTTCAAACTTCTTTCATTACTTCTGGGAACTAATTAAATGGGAGGTGTGGCAAGTTGTCGAAGAGTCTCGAAACTTACGATGGATGTATCCAGGCTTAAATGCAACTTTTATCGCCTTAATTCCTAAATCGGAGGACTCCAGCACCCCAGATAAATTCAGGCCCATTGCCCTATGCAATATTATCTACAAGATTGTCTCTAAAGTAGTGGCCGTACGACTAAAACCACTACTGCCAGGCATCATCTCCCCGGAGCAATCAGAATATGTTGAAGGAAGGCAAATCACTGATGGAATAATTCTATCGCATGAAATCATACATTCTCTAAAGCTTTCAAAAAAACCAGGTATGCTTCTAAAAATTGATCTCTCTAAAGCTTTTGATAGTATAAGCTGGGATTATATGAAAAAAAATTTAAGTGCATTTGGTTTTGCCAATACTTGGATTAGATGGATCATGAATATGGTCTCTTCCACCTTCTTTTCCATCTTGATCAATGGGATTCCCTCCGCTACTTTCCGCCCCTCAAGAGGATTGCGGCAAGGCGATCCCCTGTCTCCCTTCCTGTTTATAATCATGGCGGAAGGTCTGGGCAGAAGCCTACATGCTGCCCTTCAGTCCAATGCTCTCAAAGGAATCACTCTTCATGGCGCGCCTACTGTTTCCCATCAGCAATTCGTTGATGACAATATGATCTTTGGCCACTCTTCTGTCCAAGAAGCTCGATCCCTTAACTCTCTGCTTAACATTTTCTCCACTGCCTCGGGCGCTTGCATCAATAGAATCAAGTCCCAGATTTTGTTTTTTAACACCCACCCGACCTCTCAGAGATCCATAGCTCGAATTCTGGGGTTCTCCATTGCCTCCTTACCGTCCAATTACCTAGGCGCCCCTCTCATTGAGTCAGCCCGGAAACATTCTTCCTGGAAATCCCTTCTGGAAAAGCTGGAATCAAGACTCCTGCTTTGAACTCACCGCTCCCTAAACATGGCAAGTCGACTTGTGCTCATTAAAGCTGTCTTACAATCCATGCCTCTATACTTATTTTCTATTCTGGCAGCGCCAAAGTGGGTTCTAAAAGCCATAAAGAAGCTGCAACGAAACTTCCTGTGGGGCAGTTCTGGTCACAATAGGAAATGGGCGTTAATCAAATGGGAAAAAGCATGTCTCCCGAAGAAAGTGGGAGGAATTGGCCTCAGAGATCCTGAACACAGCAATGTGATCATGGGAGCAAAAATTTGGTGGAAATGGCTAGCGTTCCCAGAAACATTATGGGCAAAATTCTGGACTGCAAAATATACCAGCAATCTACCTCTAGAGGAACGTATAAGAATGACAGAAACTAGCAAAGGCTCAATTATTTGGGGTTCTGCGATAATGCACAGAGATCTTATACAAAATCATAGTTTTTGGGAAGTGAAGGACGGTAGCACTGCGCGTTTTTGGATGGATTCCTGGCAACAATCCCTATGTCTCGCCAACGTCATTCAAGGAATTCCTGCACATCAAACGCACCTACAGGAAAAGGTAAATCAATTCTGGAATGACAATCGAGACTCGGATCACCGGACTTGGAGAAAGACTCAAGAATTTATCTCAGACAGCCCAGAGGCAGTCCAACAATCCCTTGCTGAAGAACTCCAAAAGAGACAAATTCTCAAATCGACTGAGCAGGACAAATTAAGGTGGGGTTTTGAAGAGAAAGGAACTTACACGACCAAAGAAGCGTACCACATTATTATCAAAGATCAGCTCACCAAGGACAAACTTTGGGAAAAAATATGGAGCCCCCCGATCTGGCCAAAAATATCTACATTCCTTTGGCTACTCTCCCACAACAGGATACTCACCTGGGATAACCTCAGAAAAAGAAAATTTGAAGGACCCTCAATATGCCTCAACTGCAAAATGGAGGAGGAAACCGCTGTGCACCTTATGCAACTATGTCCTTTTAGCAGGAAAATGTGGGAGAAAGTCACTTTTCGTTTCCAAAAGGAAGGCCGCGAGGTAGGAAATGTAAACAACACTTTACGTAATTGGCCTCAGAACCCATATCAAAGTAACATCCTGAATTCGCTTTGGCAAATAATCCCGGGAATTGTTATGTGGAATCTCTGGAAAGAGAGAAACCGCAGAATCTTCAAAAACCAATCAATGGATGTGCAGCAAGTTTGGCAGATCATAGTTATGAATGTACAGGAAACTCTATCCATCAGATGCTGGTCCCAGGAGGATTTCCCATCCAACAACAAGGAACAAGCAATTTGGAATAATTGGCAAATTCACTTAAGTTCTACCAACTTCCTCTCAAGCAGTATTAATAAACAGAAGGATATCCCCTCTCACTGGTCCCCTCCGCCTCCCAATTCGTTCATGCTCAACTTTGATGGGGCTTCCAAGGGCAATCCTGGAGTCATAGGATATGGTGGATTTTTCAGAGATCCCCAAGGACAAGTGCTTAAAGTCTTCTTTGGCTCCATTGGATGGAATACAAACAATGTAGCTGAACTTGAAGGATTATGGAAAGGTCTCAACATTGCCGAAAAGGATGGCTTCTCTCCCCTAATTGTGGAGGGAGACTCTCAAATCTTAATAAACATGGCAATTAAGATTCAACAAGGAACAAAGGCACAGAAAATTAGTAGGAGCTGGAGAATGGTTACCAGGCTGGAGCTACTTCAGTTATGGCTAAGGGACAACAAAGCTGTAACCTTTAACCACATCGGACGCGAAGGGAATAAACTAGCATATTTCTTAGCAAACCTAGGAGCAGAAAGAGGAAAATACCATTTCGAAGGATCCCTTCAGGGTAATGTACCAGGGAATGAATGGTCCACCTTCCAGGAAATCTCAAAAAATGATGTTCAGAGGCAGGTTCAAGACCACCCGGATGCGGGTGTTAATGTTTGAATTGATGTGTAATAACCTCCCACGCTCCATCCACATGCCATCACGTTCTCGACAGATGGTAACCATGGGCATCGGGCTGGCATCGGCTTCCAGGACATTTAGGTGCATTAAAGGCTCTTCAATACAGGGGCCTTTTCAAGGTTCAGCAGACA
Source organism: Pinus taeda (assembly GCA_000404065.3). Taxonomy (NCBI): domain Eukaryota; kingdom Viridiplantae; phylum Streptophyta; class Pinopsida; order Pinales; family Pinaceae; genus Pinus; species Pinus taeda. Next base: position 168,187 of record APFE030972195.1, read on the forward strand.
GACCTTTTAACATGGCGCAAACATTCCTCTGCCCAGATATGCATTTCGGCACTGGCTTTGATAATTTGGAAGTTCAGGGTAGCGTGGAGGCGGGAAGTTCTGCAAGAAGTATACCCACCCTCGCAGCAATAGAAGCAGTTGCAGACTTGGTAAGATAAGTCCGCAGAGCGTTGCTGAGTTTATCAAGCTCATAATGGCTCCTCGCACTGGACACAAGGTGCCTCGCAGGGGTGGACATTCCGGGCATAAGAGTGACACTAGAAACAGCGGACAGTCAAGTCCGAAGCGCATTTCACCTTTAGCTTGTGCTTCGCCTCCCTCAGGCGACTCGACGCACTCAGACGATTTAAGCAACACAGTGCAGATAGCTACATTTCACTACCGCCGCCAGAAGAATAAGCCAGTGGTTAAAGCCAGTATCACTGTTATCTTTGATGAGGAGGATGAGGAGGAAGAGAGTTGCAAAAATGATATGGGAGAGAAGACGTCCACCACCTCAGAAAACTCTTCCAAGTCAAAGGATAACTCTTACAACCCAGATTTACAGAGCAGAATTGAGGAGTATAGCACTTTAGGCTACTCTGCAGAGCAGGAGGAAGCCTTAAAAGAACTCATCAGTCTCAAACGGAAAGAACCAATGGATTCTGCTGAGGGAACTCTGGAGGCTCATAGGGATTCCCATCATAGCAAGTCCACCCCCACTCAGAGCGGTTTGAAGAATGAGGAAGAGGAAGACTCTTTTGATTATGCCCTGTACCTCAAGCTACCTCCTGGTTACGACTGTATCGAGGACGTTTTGGAAGGAGTGGAAGTAACATGGGAGCCAGATCCGGTTCGGGCAGCAGAAGACCGGAAGAAGAGGGCGATGGAATGCGAAGCTGAGGCGAAGAAATCCCAGAGCAAATGACTACAGAAGATTCAGGGGTAAGCCTGCCCTCAAGCGAGCCTCATCTTTTTGTCTTTTTGTTATGTCTCGGCTTGATGGAATGCCGTCTCTGAAGTTTTGCTGCCTTGGCATTCGGTTTAATGTAACAGATCTCGGGGTCTGGGTTTTTATCTAGATGTTTTTGTCTGTCTCAGTCGAGTTTGGTATGTCCAGGTTGGTCCAGTTACAGTTCAAACCAATCTTTTTTGGTCTTTTGTATACTCTGGCTTTTGCAAGCAGAAATACCAGATGGATGAGAAAAGCCATGACAGAGAGCTGAACAATAGCTCTCAGAGGTGTATACCTCTTGTAAATATTTTTTTCCTTTTTTAATACAATAGTTTAGTCTTTACACAGCAAAAAAAAATATTTGCACTGCAAGGGTGGTCTAGGCGGGGGTGGCAGTGATCTTTAGGATCCCCCTCCCCCCTGGTGGGGGATCGGGGGCAGCACCCTCAAAGCTAAAAATAGATGTAAAATTGCCTTGTAAAATGTTGTAATTTCGTAGTCAATCTGGGCTGTTCATTAGGCAGAGATATGACGGTAGAAGTTATGTTTAATTTAGGGGATTTTTTGCCCTAGAAGGCAACCCCTCGCTATATATGAGGGAATTGTATTGTGTCTATGTAGATCTATATTATAAGTGAGAAAGATAGAGGAGATTGTGTCAGAGCAAAGAGGGTATTATGGCGGATCTGTTGTAGGTTGTATCTCTTCAGTTTGCTGGATAATATAAGAGGAAGGACTAGCTGTTTCTCCATGGACATAGCCCAAATTGGGTGAACCACGTATATCTGTGTCTCTCTTGTTTTATGCGTTTTTTGTGTTTATATTTCTGTAGTATTTTTTATGTGTTCCATTGCTCTGTTATACATAATTTTCTAACACAATTACAACTATCAACATGCTCAACAATGTCCTTGGGCTTAACATCAATGACTAACCTTTAACATCAATGACAACACTTTCTCAATAACTGGCCTTTGAAATCAATGACAACAATTACTCAACAATCTCCCCTTTTGTCATTGATAATAACACCACTAGAAATTGATGGCCATTGGTGGCATGAACTCCCCCTATCAAGCTACTCCTTCAAAATTCGATCTTTCTCTTGTGCTGCCTAGTTAATGCTTGCTTTCTTCCCCCCTTTAGCACTAATGGAAAATAGGATTTTGAGGCATTGGTTGACTACAAATGGCTTCTCAACCATACTCCCCTTGTGAATTTCTCCTTCTTATCTAGTGTTTCCTTCATTCCATCTGCATCGTATCTCCCCCTATCACTAGTATGTTTTGTGGTTGAGATTAGTGAGCCATTCCTCCCTACGAAGAGGGAATTACACCCATTTTTTGTCTGAGATACACAAAGCTCTCTCTTGGCAAAGGTTTAGTGAATATATCTGCAATGTGTTCCTTTGTTGGAATGTATTCCAACCTAATAGATTGACCAACAACCTAATGGGTATATGCTTTGTTTTGGAATGCATACCTAGATTTTTTGAAATGTTTATACCATTGGTGTTGTCACCTGTAATAGAAATAGGCTAGTCATAATTCTCTTGAATATCTTTCAAGTTCTGCTTCATCCATAGAATTTGGGTATAATAGGAAGATACTGCAATATATTATGCTTCAACAGTGGATACTGAGATTGAATGTTGCTTTATGTTGATCCAGGAAACCATAAATCTACCTAAAAGGAAGGCTCCTCCAGTAGTGCTCTTTTTATCATTAATACTACCACCTCAATTTGTAGTTGTATAGGATCAAAGTGTAAGATTTGTTTCCCTTGGATCCCATAAACCATAATTTGTAGTACCTTCTAGATATTTATGTTAATGTTTTTGCAGCATTAGGTATATATTCCCATGGGGTCATGCAGATTTGACTAGGGGAGAATGATACTTTCACCCATGGGGCCATGTTGATTTCGCTATGTTGAAATATGTAACTAGGTTTGGTATTCAAAATGAAATATGTAATGTTTATTTTATTCAATGAAAAGAAAAAAATAAATTTATTATTATTGTTCTTGAGGCATGGGTTTCATGCTCAAGGGAAATGTATTTTAGGTCAAGCTCCTATTAAGAGCTTCTAGGATTTTCCATTGAGTCTATAAATTCAAAGGATTCGTTTCCATGTATGATTAACCCTTCTTGGGCATGTTACATATTATAAGAAAATTATTTGAGTCAAATTAGATTCAAAATACCCTCCAAGACCATGTCACACATGCAAGCATCAAGTTGGCCTCATGGAACAACAATTCATCTTAAGAACATTTCAATTCAGCCTAATAGGTGGCTTAAGGAAGCCTATATATAGGGTAGTTGGCCTCATTTGGAGACACTTCACTCTCACACACAAGTTCAATGATAAGGACAAGAAGAAGTGCGAAGAAGAAGAAGAAAAAGAAATGAGAAAAAGTCGAGCTATTTTGGATTTCTTTTTGGGCTACTTCTCTCCACACGTGCGGAGGAATTAGGGTGCATATTGCTGTAGTGAAGCCGAGTTGCAGAAGTGAAGTTATGTCATCAAGAAAAGGTTTTTTGGAAGCCGAGTTCTTTAGGAGAGAGAATTTAACCAAGCAAATAAGAGAAGTTGTAGTTCCTAAGAAAGTCAAAGTTATAGTTGAAGTTGCAGTTTTTTGGAAATGAAAGTTGTAGTTTTTGGGCAAGTTGAAGTTGTGCTTTCTGGGCAGTCGAAGTTGTAGTTTCTGGGCAAGTAGAAGTTGCAGTTTCTAGGCAAGTTGAAGTTGCAGTTGCAGAGTAGGTTGATGTTTCTGGAAGAGAATCTATTCAAAGAGGAAGCATAGACTTGTACTTGGGGGGGTTCTTGGTCAAGGGTATATGTCTTGGAATTCATCAATTGATGATTCTATAAGAAGAAAAATTCTGGTGGGTTTTCCTCTCATCTTGGAGAAGTTTTGGATCTGGTTGATCGCCTACATCTTGTGTACTTTTTCTCATTGTTCTTTATGGTTTAGTATATGTTTGATGAAGAAAAACCTAATAAGAAACAAGTGAAGAAGAATCTAATTAAGAAAAGTAAAAATACATCACAAACAGTTATCATAATAAGAGAAATAACCTACTTTTGTTTCCTCTTTATTTCTCAATACGCTAGGCGACATTGGCCCACAATGCTCACATTGCTTGCTCCGAGATGGAGTCATCTACTTTTTTATAGAGTAGTTTGTATTTGTTTGCCTAATGGGGTTTTTCACCCATTAATGGAATAAACAATTCTTTTCTAATGTTGAGTTGTAATGTATGCCCCATAAGTGAGGGTGTTTCTTGTGATTAGGTGCCTCTTTTTAGGTCTCCACTCAACATTAGACTCTATATAAATAGAGGTACATGCGAGGAGAAAAATTATCAACATAGCTAGCTCAATTGATATTTTCTAGTGGAGGAGAAATTCGACTAACGAGAAATTTGCTTGTTAAGTATAATATTTCATCTCTCATCAACATTACTATCTCTCTCTTGGAGGATGCATGTGTGAGAAGGATAATTTTGACCAACACTTTGACCACAATTGCACATGTAAACAGTTGACTTTAAATGATCGAGTTTAACCATGGTTGTTTGACTAAGTCTGACTATGGTTGTTTGACTGATATTTGACCGCAAGTTGACCAAGTTAACCACAAAACATTGATCATAGGGCCGCACATGTAGGTTGACCACATATGATTGACCATAAGTCGCACATGCAAATTTGATCATAGGCCAGCAATGGTTGAGTTGACTTTTGACTGATTTAGCAACAATTTGACTAAGTTTGACTAGTGTTTTGACTTGTAATATTGGCATAGATTTCTACACAAATTTCTTATTTGTAAACCTTGTTGAAAAGGAAATTTCTCCTTCAGAAAATATTGTTGGCTTTTCTACCAATGTTGGGTTTCCCATGGTAAAAATATTGTGCCTACTATGCATGATTGTCTTTCTATGATCCTTATTGTTTCTGTTGCATTTACTGTTGATATTTTATGTGTGTAATTATAGAATGATATTAGTGACATGAGAAATATTGTTTGAAAATCATTACGAAGTCATTATCAGATAAAAAAAATGTATTATACTACACATGCTATAGAATTTCAACATGGTATCGGAGCTTTGTTGAAGATCAACAATTGACCAGCCTCTGATTTAGTATTTAGCTACTACTTCATATTTCATATCTATTGTCAAGATGGTGGCCATTGTTAGAGTAGAAGATAGGTTGGATGGTGCTACAAATTTCAGATCTTGGAAGACTGTGTTACTCCTTGTCTTGGATGAAAATGAGATTTAGAATTATGTGAAACAAAATGTCTTAGAACCAGAAGGTGCTGAGGAGAAATCTAGGCATAAGAAAAATGAAGCAAAGGCTAAGAGGATCTTGATAGATTCCATAAAGGACCATTTGATTCCACATGTTGTTGAATTGAATATTGCCAAATAAATGTATGATTCCTTAGTGGTAATGTTCAAGAGTAAGAAAAATAGTAGGAAATTAGCCTTGAGGCATCAACTCTGTAGTATCATTATGTCCATATCATATTAAGTTGCTACTTGTCTCATGAGATTCACCCAATTAAGAGATCAATCTAAATACATTGATAATGCAAAAATTTTTATAGTGACTCTTAGCGGATTTCCTTCTTCATGGGATCCATTTGTACAAGGTATTTTTGCATGAGTTGAGCTACCCAATCTTGATCTGCTTTGGACTAATTGTGTTCAAGAGGACACCAATTATTTTCCAAGAATGGTTTGTAGAGACTTCTGGATGAAGAAACCCAAGCCCTTGTAGCTCATGCAAGGAAAGGAAAAGGAAGAAGAAACGTTGATAATAAAAATACAAGTGGAAGATCAACTCAATCAACTCCAATTCAAGATAAAAAGAAGAAGGACCTTTCAAAGATCAGGTTCTTAAATGTCATACATTTGGTCACTATGCCTCCCAATGTCCTCATAAGAAGAGGAATAAAACGTAGCATGCATCAACAATCGATGTTGTTGATAATGATGAGCATCTACCTTAGAAAAAGACAAAGGAATCTAAACTTGATGAGATTGCAAATGGATTTCAGAAAGAATATTTCTTTGTCTCCGCTCTTACATGAATTATTATAGACATTAGTGATATTTATTTGGTAGACAGTGGTAATTCTAGGCACATGATAGGTTCACGAGATTCTCTCACATATTTTACAAAGAATGATTCAGCATTACAAGTGGAACTTGGAGATAATGCCAAGTGTGAAGTGAGAGGAGTTGGGACAACATCATTTCAACTAGAGTCTGGAGATTCTCTACACATGAGAGATGTATTGTTTGTACCAATATTGAAGAAGAACCTAATTTCTATTTTAGTTTTGGAGGATAGAGGTTATAGAGTTGCAATTGTAGATGGTCAAGTTCTTCTGTGGCCTAAGGACTCAAGAATAAACTCAACAAGAGTGATTGGTGTTCGAGAGGGAGGATTTTATAGATTGTTAGGATAACTAACATAAGAATTGGTAGATGAAATATCAGTTTATGTGAGTTATAACATCAATTTTTTTCTCACCTGCATTATAGGGCTTTTCCAACATTGAGGAAGATGGTTACAGGTCTTGAAGAGCTCCAAGTAGAGCATGAGGGTGTTTACAGGGATAGTGCACTTGGAAAAAATACCAAGGGATCTTTTCCAAACATTAATAGTTGATCTAAGGGAACATTGGATATAGTGCAAATCAAATGTATGTAGATCAATGATATTATCATATTTGGGTGGTTTCTTGTACTCTGTGACATTAATTGACGATTTTCCCTAGAAGACAAGGATCTATTTCATGAAGAGAAAGGATGAGGTCTTAAAAAAGTTCTAAGAGTTTAGGGCTCAAGTAGAGAACTTGACAAGGAAGGTGATCAAGGTTTTTAGATCATATAATGGATGAGAGTATACTTCCAAGGACTTAGTGACGTTTACAAGGAGGCAAGGATCACGAGGGAGTTGATAGTCCCTTACAACCCTCAACAGAATAGGGTTGTGGAAAGGAATAATAGGTCTATTATGGAGGTTTTCAAGACAATGATTCATGATCAAGATTTACCCATATTATTATGGGCAAAGGCATATAGCATGACAATTTATGTTGAGAACAAGAGTCTTCACCAGATATTGGAGGACAAGGCTCCTGAGGAGGCATTCATAGGAGTGAAGCCATAGGTCAATAATTTTAGGATCTTTGGTTTCCCAGTATACATCCATGTTCCCAAGGAGAAGAGGAAGAAGTTAAAACCTTTTTGGACTCAAGGTTACTTTTGTGGGATACAGTGAGACTTTGAATGCCTACATAAACTACATTCCAGGACAATGTCAGATTTAGGTTAGTTGAGATGTTACTTTTGATAAGGATGTAGCCTTGAAGAAGTCTAGAGAGTCTCATATGGAGATCAATAGTGAGGAGCAGGAGGCTTCAAAGGATGTGGGAGTATATCCCTCTAGTCTTGTTGCTCATCCTTCATAATATTACGAGGCGTTAGCACAGCCAACAGAGCCAATGGACTCGCCTAGAGATGTTGCGGTGACAAGGAAGAGGTCAACATGGCTTTGTGACACTTTGCAGGATGCAAAGAGACATGCAACTCTGAGTGGTACTTTTAGGGAGAGTAAATGACCACAAATGTTCTTATGTTATATAGCATTGATGATCCACATAATTGATTTTTAACCTTGTAGTTATGAGGAGGCAACACAACAACAAATTTGGACGGATGTTGTGATGGAGGAGTATCAGTAAATCATGAAGACTGATTTGTGGGAGTTAGTTCCTAGACAAGAGAGGAAGTTAATAGTGACTTCCAAGTGGATCTATAAGATCAAGTATGCAACAAATGGTATCATCGAGAAGTACAAAGCTATTTTTGTGGAAAGAGAGTTCTCCAAAAAAGAGGGAAAGAACTATGAGGATACTTTTACTCTAGTTTCCAAGTACAATTCCATTAGGAAATTTATTTACCTTCCTGCAGTTATGGGTTGGAGGTTACATAAGATGGATGTAAAGACCATGTTCCTCAATGATGTGACTGAGGAGGAAGTGTATGTAGAGAAACGTCAAATATTTTTGAAACATGTGAAGGAGTCCCATGTTTACAAATTGAAGAAGACTTTGTACAAACTCAAGCAGACACCCAGTGCATGCTATTCTAAGATTGATGGACACTTAATGAGTTTGGGATTCACTAAGAGTGATGTGGATCTTAACCTTTACTACAAGATTGTGGATGGTGATCCTTCGATATTGGTGGTATATGTTGATTATTTGTTCCTTATTAGGGAGGAGAGCCTCATTGTTGGGTGAAAGAGGGAGTTATAATTAGAGTTTGATATGAAGGTTCTTGGCTTGAAGCACTATTTCTTAGGATTGGAGGTGTGGCAGAGAACAAGTGAGATATTCCTTGGACAAGGGAAGTACATATTTCTTATCCTAAGGAGATTTCATATGATGGACTACAAGTCCATGGCTACACATATGGTGACAAATTTGAAGAAGTTGGGTGATTCTTCTATAGATTTAGATTTGGTGAATCCCACTATGTACAGGTAGTTAATTGGAGCTTTCATTACCTATTTAGCACCAGGCCAAATATTTGTAGTGAACATCCTGAGCTAGATTATGGTTGAGCCGAGGAATGTATATTGGGTTTTAGTGAAACATGTGTTGAGGTACCTACATGGTACATTTGGACATGGTCTAATATATGTCTAAGCTTGTGAGGTGAGGTTGTAAGGATATACTGATTCTGATTGGGCTGGGAGTGCAGTGGACAAAACAAGAACTTTAGGGTGTTTCTTCAGCTTGGGATTAGCTATAATAACATGGATTACCAAGAAGCATACTTATGTCGCACTCAGTATAGAAAAATAAGAGTATATCATAGCTAGTGCCACAAGTCAAGAAGTAATGTGCTTTCAGAAGCTAATTGTAGTGTTATTTCATTAGTTGTTAGAGATGACCTTGATATATTGTGATAATCAAAGATGTATCAAGCTTTCTAAGAATCCAGTATTTCATGACAGATCGAAGCACATTAAGATCAAATATCACTTCATCCGATACATGGTAGAGAAGGGACAGTGAAGCTCCATTACATATCCACAAATGAGTAGATTGCTAACATTCTCAACAAGCCTTTGTCTAAGAGGGAGTTTGTATACTTTAGAGACAATATTGGTGTGATGAAAAATATCTCCCATGTTGAGAGGGAGTGTTGATATTTTTGCAACATTGGGTAGAAGTTCTCCATGGTGGTGAGCACTAGTATTGCAGCAATAATGCTGCAACTCTTGTGCTGCCTACTTTACTCTTATCAACCTAGTAGTTCATAACAAACTTGGAAGTGTCGGTGATGTATGCACAAGTACTAGTTCTTACTGCAGGTTGTCACTTGGTCAGCTGGCGCAAGGTCACTAGGAGCTCAAGCCAACTTCTATGGATTCCAGAATAAGCTCTATATGTGATGAAAGGAGAGAAATATTACTCTACAAATGCTACTCTAACTACAGAAAGGAGAAAGACTGAAATGTAAAGAAAACCTATTAAACCCTAATTAACCAACTAATCCTACTTTTGTCGAAAGCACTATGAAAACCATGAAAGGAATTCCATTATCTACTCAAGGAAGTAAACAACATCTAACTAAGCTATTTACAGAAGTAAATAAGCAAAAAAACGTCTTTTTGGATTTTTATGTATTTTTATGTGAATTTGACATGCATATAATTTATTGTGTGTGAATGTGACAGCAAATAGGTGGCGTTGGAGGGTGGTTTTGGGACTTGGGAGGATGTAGGATGGTGTGGATGGGTCCTAGAAGATCTCAGGTGGCCTTCTGGAGGCTTTTCCCACACTCGATCTTCAAAAGAAAGCCTATAGGAAAATCTACAGGAGGACACAGGAAATCTACAGGAGGAAAACAAGGCCACTACAGGAGGCCTACAGGAGGAGGCCGAGAGACATTTTCACTGTTTTGAGGGTGTGAGAGTGGGTGGAAAAGGTGGATGAAGGTTGGAATGAGGTGCTAGGGTGTCTAGGGTCTACCAAGAATCACCAGGAGTGAGGAAGATGATTGGGTTTTCTCAAGGAGAGAGGAAGAAGTTCTATGGAAAATGTAGGAAACTAAGGCAAAATTGAGGTGAGATTTGGGCAACCTATAGGGCATGGATTAGATGGAGGATGTGATGGATGATAAGTTGGACTACTGTTAGAAGAGATTTGCTGCAAAGGAACTGACAGTCAACCAATAAGATCAAACAAGCAATGAAATGAGCGCATCTAGAAAAACAGAGTTTTGCATCAAACTAGTCTAAACTATGATCTATGAAAGGAAATGCAGAGAAATGTTGCAAGAAAGGAAAGCATGAAAGAAGAATATTGCAAATAAAGAAATGAGCATGATGAAGAAGATCTGAAGCAAAGCAAAGCTGGACTAATAACCTACTAAAAGTTGCAAACACGAGAAGTCCTATGAATGAGGAAAATCTGTGTTTTTGGGGCAACAAGAGGGTCTTTGCCTCAAATCATCGTCCCAAAGGGAGGAAGAGAGGCCAAGGCACTATTTCTAGCCTTTTTAATCTTCTCTTTATCATTTCTTAACCTGCTATAGAAGGCACAAATGGGAGCAAACTACTGAATCACCAAAAGCAACCTATTCTTAACCTTAAAATAAATACATTTAACAGCAACCTAATCTACAAACTGAAATAAAACATACAAATACAAGTAAAGAGGAGCTTGGCTACTTGGATTGGGCCCTAAACCAAGAGCTTCAGCCCTCTAAGGTAACTCAGTGCTAGCTCAAAAAGGATTCCATCTTTATTATCAAAACAATAACAAGATTACATGGAACTGTCACAAAATAATAAGCTCGAAGTTGGAGCAGAGTTTACATAAGCAAAAATCCGCCAAAAATCCGACAAAAATCTAACCCTAGTGAGGCCCTAGGCCTCTCTACTTATACAAATGAAGCTACCAATAGCTTCCTTAAAATCAGGGAGGCTTGGCTCCCAAAACGCGAGATAATCATCAGTCATCCTCCACTTGCTTGGCTGCCTTCTAGTGCATGATTCGGCTGCTTGTACTCCGAGCTGAATGAAGGGGAATTCGAAGTGGGGAGTAACAAATGAGGGAGATTCCCTCCTATAATTCCTCTCCTTTGTCCACTTCGAGTTATCGTTGCCATTTGTCCATTGGATCTTTGACTTTGACCAAGAAATTCATCAGTAATCTCTATTAAACACATGTTAGACCACATGGCATCATAACTAACTCAACTCACTCCATAAGCATAAATATAATCAGAAAATCATACAATAAGCTAAGAGAATGGTTGATTTGACTAGGTTAGGAGCTAAAATGAGCCCATATAATTACCCGTTTATGAGGCTCATCATCACTCCCCTACTAAACTTGTTGCTCATCCTCTAAGAAACTTAGTCCATCTCCTCATCCTTTATGGCCCTGGTGGCCTCCCTATCATCCTAGGCTTCTGATGTGGTATGCTCTTCTTTGTCATAGAATCTTGCCTTCCTGTCTATCTCTTCTCACTACTCCTCCTCTTCTTCCTCTCTTCCACCTTCCAGCATGCCTAACAGCAGTGGGGGACTCAGTTTGATGCCAATCCAGTTGACCTTTAGGCTCTGCATGGAGCATTGTACATTGGCACCCTTCTTAATGCCTCCTTTAGCCTCATGGGGGAATGATATTCCCTGATCTGCAGATTGTGTGGTAAGGTGTTCCATCTCCTCACGCATGCATGCACACAATCATCCCCAAGTATCCTTTGCATATCCTCAAAGTGTGCAATGGCTTGTGCCTGATCATTTATATATCTAGGGGCAATCTGAGGATTATTAACAAGCAGGTTGTGTGTGCTGATGAGTGCCATGGGATTTGATGGCTCAGCTCTTATCATTAATGGCTCATTCTGCTCTTTTATCATCAATCTTTTTATTTCTACTGCCCTCAAATCTTCATGGTTCATCCATGAGGCCATGGCCATTAGTTGCATGTCCCCTAGCCTGGCATTGGGGTCCCACACATTCATGTCTGTGAGGGCCATGTTATGTAGGTAGAATTCTGCCATCTTTGCCTTATCCTCTGATGTGCTTTGGTCACGCAGATCCATAAACTGCCTGTAATCTTGGAAGGGCATTGTTCCTCTTTGTGCCAGAGTCTTTATCTGGAATTGTAACCATTGGTTCTTGAGATATAGGCCATAGGATTTTGCTGGTGTTCTACATTGCAATGCATCCATGGATAAGTTGGCCATGCATGCCAGCTGAGTCTTTTTCTCTTGTAGCTGCCTCCTTAACAATTCATTTTCAGTTTCAAGGTGGCTTCTTCTAATTGCTTCCCTGTCTCTGAGAGCACTCAACTCTCTCCCCATTTCTCTGAGTTTGTTTTCCATATGGCCAATATCCTCAACTCCTTTGGATTTGGCTATTTGCATCCACCTATCTGTTCTTATTCTTTCTTTCTCTAATTCAAAGAATAGTGGAATTGCAAATTTTTGTGGGATTATCCTTCCTCCCTCAAGTAATTTGTAATAGGAGGCAAGACTAGGCTGGGGATCAGGTTCTTATAGCTCTATTTCTTCCTCCTTCTTCTGTGGTTGTTCTTCTATCATTTTCTCAAGTTGTTGGGTCTCCTGTAGTTTCAACAGTGTCTCTTGCAGAACTGTCTAAGCCTCTTGTAGGACTGTTTTTGGGTCCTGTATTTCTACCTTTTCTTTCCATGTGGAAGATCTAAGAGTCCACCTTTCATATGTGATCGGTGCCTTGGAAGGGGATTCTTTCCCTTTGGTAGAGGGTGAATCTTCAATTGTAATTGACATTTTTGAAGAGAGCTGAGGTTTGCCTGTTTTGATTCTTGTGCTCTTCCTAGCCCTAAAATACATGGAGGCCTGCCTTTTCCTCTTTTGCTTTGGCTTGATTGGTTTATTGAGGGTAGTGAGGGTAGCTACTACCTCCCTTTCCAGAATCTCAGGGGACCCTTCTCCTTGTTCTGCCTTTTTTGCCTCTTTTTCTCCTCCTTTTGTCTCTTTTTCTATCTCTTTTTGCTCTGTTTCTTCCTGCTCTGTTTCTTCAGCTTTATCCTCCTCTATTTCAGTTCCTTCCTCCTTCCTTCCTTGTTCTGCTAAGTCACCAGTGGCTTCACCTTCTTCCCCTCACTACTCTTCGTCCTCACTGCCAGTAAGACTGACATCATAGGTTAGGGCCTTTATGTCATCCTCAATTGTCATGTTTCGGAAGATTTCCCATGCTATAGGGACGGTAAATGTATGGAGGGCTTCTTCCACTAGGATTTTGATTAACCGATGGTGAGCTAGCTACTCTAAATTTCCTGCTTGGACCTTAGCATTGGAGTCAATGAGGGACTGCAAGAGGAAGTAGGGGATGTTGAGCTTCTCAGGTGCTGGAGTGTCCATGCCATACCTTAATTCATGGAGGATTCTAAAGTGATAACCATAGACAATGTTGTACCTCCCCTCACAGGAAATGTATTTTATTATTTGATAGATAACCTCATCCCAAGGGTATGGTATTCTAGCCCTTATAATGCCACTTTTATCCTCTACAAGGGTTTCATTGTTTTGGAGAACGGTTTTCTTGGCAGCCTGGCCAATTGGTTTCTCATCCTTACTCCAAGGTAGCCCAAGAGGAAGGGTAGTGACCCTACTGATAAATTCAGGGGTTATCTCCATGGAAAGACATTTAAAGGTGGCAATGGCATGTGTTCTTGTGTGAGGGACCAAAGAGTGGGAAAACTCTTGGGCAATCTCCTCATCAAACCCTCGGAATTTCTCAAAAACGTTCATCCAATTTGCTCTTGTGAATATTTCCACTACTTGGGGATGTGCATGGAGCCTCGTGGAGTTAGTGGGCTCCTTTCTCATAAACCCTCCTGTCATTTTGATTATAATTTTTTTGGGAAACCAAATGCAGAGATGGAGACAACAAATTTTGAGAAAAACAGAGAAACAAAGGAGACTGTGTTTTAAAAAAAAAAATAAAAAAAATTGTATTTTCTCCTCTCCTACAAAATTTATTTCCTCCTCAAATTGAAACCACTTCTTCCATATGTTGATATTCAATAGGGGGCATGCATGAAACCTACCTCCTCAGACAGGAAATCGTGCAAAAACCTGTGTTTTCTCCCTTCAAAACAACTCACTGCCCCTCCTGTAGAAACCTATTGTCCCTCTTGTAGGATTCCTGTAGGTGCTCCTGTAGAAAACGCCGAGAATAGGGATATTGGAGAGATCGATGGAGGATGATGGTTATGAGGCTGTGGGGGCACAAGGATACTGCTGTAGTTGAGTTACGAGGAGAGAATGAAGGAAAATGTGGTGAGAATGCTCGGGGAGGAGTACTTATTACCCTTTATGGATATTTCCGGTGATGGGGGGTGAGCTGGCAAAGTATACGTTGGCCATATTTGGACCATTGGTCCCCACCTGCCTTGTCATCATGGTCCCTCCTCATAATCATCCCTCATGATTGCATCAAATTTCTCACTTCCTCCACTACCTGTCCTTGACATCTTTCTTGAGTTGATCGTGCGCACGTGTGGGTGACATCTCAGATGAGTGGAGTCAACTAGATGAAGGTGGCCAAGTTAACTGGCCACCTTTCCCTCGTTCAACCTCAACCATCTTGTTGATTCTACATGACTTCTAATTACACAAATGCAAACAAAGGAGTGGGTTATTTACTTACCTGTCATCCGAATGTATTTGTGTTGAAGTATTGTGGCTCTCTCTCTGTTGCATGCCTTTATTTCTTTTGATGCATGTTGTCTGCTTGCTGATGTGTGGCTGTGTCTTGTGCAGGTTATTCTTTGGTTGGATCTGAGCTTCAGGTGTCTTATCAACCTTCATGTTTGCACTCTCTTACTGATGGTGCTGGATTTTAATGGGATCAACTGCTACAGGAATTCCTACAAGAGCTCCTGTAGCTGCTTCTCCTCTTGAAACTTCAGCTTCTTTCTATGCTTGTAGATTTGAGGATGATGCCAGAAGTGTAGATATATATGGATATGTAGTAGGTAGGCTTCAAGTGAGGTGGATGGTGCTGCTTCCTCTCTTATTTTTTGTTTTCTTTTCTTTTTCTGAAAAGAAAAAACTGTTTTTTCTGTGTTTTTCTTGGATAGGAAGAAGAAGGATTCTTGGGGCTGTGATGTAAGATTGGAAATGATGGCAAGGAGGTTTGAACACTGTAGGAGGGTTTATAGGTTATTCATGAAGCTTCCCTGTCCCTCAAACTGCCTTTTATATTCATTTCTGGCTCTTTGTAATTCCTATAGGAGCCTCCTGTAGAAAACACAGTTTTTAAAAAAGAAGCATAGTGGGGTGAAAGAAATGCCAAAAATGATGGAGAAAAGTGTGGAGAAGATAGGATAGGTGCTGGCGTGGATGTCAGGGTTCCTTTGGCACCTTCTTCTGCTTCCTGTAGTCCTCCTGCAAACCTGCAATGCAAATCAAAATTCATTTTTCTTTTTCCCTTTTTTTTTTGAAAACAACTAGGGCGCTTCAGGGAGGTTTTCACCCTAACTGCCTACCCTGGGCACCTCCAAGGGAGGTTTTCACCCAGGGATCTTATTCTTTTTCTTCTAATTTTTTTTGACATCATTGGGCCACCTCAGAAGAGGTTTTCAACCCAATGATGGGACTCAAGTGCCTCATGGATTTTTTCACTTGAGTCCTTATTTTTTATTTCACTTTTTCTTTTTCTTCAATGAGTGGGTGAAGTGGAGGCTAAGACATGCTCCACTACCATCACTATCTTATTCAAATCTTCAATGAACTCTCGCTTGGAGAGGGGTTTCTTGTAGACTTTCAACCGACGTCCATTGACAAGAATTGGGATGGCTTCATCATCAATGGTTCTGATCAGAACTGAACCATTGTCATTGCATTTCTCCATAGTGTAGGGTCCCAGCCATCTTGTCCTCAGCTTGCCTTTGAAATATTTGTATCTTGAATCATAGAGTAGTGCCCAATCTCCCTCTTGGAATTGCTTCTCCTTGATATTATTGTCATTCCATATTTTCCTTTGAAGTTGAACTACCTCTGTATGGAGAAGGGCCTGCAATCTGTGTTCATCCAATCCATTGAGCTGAAGTAATCTTTCTTTTTGTGCATGGCTAAGGTCTAGGTCCAGTTGAGCTACCATCCTTAGGGTATTGAATTCAAATTCTATTGACAGCAAAGCCTTCTTCCTATAGACCAGATCATAGGGTGTGAACCCTATGGTGGTCTTCCACGTTGTGTTGTAGGCCCAAGTGGCCTCAACTAATCTGTCTGCCCAATCTTTCTTGTTGCTGCTCACTACCTTGGTCAAGATCCCTTTTGATGTTCTGTTAGTGACCTCTACCTGCCCATTGGTTTGTGGATGGTAAGGGGTGGAAGTCTTGTGCTTGATTCTATGATGTGTGAAAAAGTCTTCAATCAAATTGGAAGTGAATTGACTGCCTTGATCTGTGACCAACTCTCTTGGATACCCGAACTTGTAGAGTATGTTTTCTCTCAAAAAATCAACTACTTTTTCCTCTATCGCTGCTTTGATTTCTTTTGTCTCTTCCCACTTTGTGAGGTAATCGGTGCACATAATGATGTGTTGTTTCTGCTTTGAAGGAGGGCTGATAGGACCCACAAAGTCCATGCCCCACTTCTCAAATGGCTCAAAGGTGACTTGCGGTTGCATGGGCATCTCATCCTTTGGAGTAGGTTTCCCCATCCTCTGACACTGATCACACTAGGTGATATATCTCCTCACATCCTGATGAAGAGTGGGCCAGTAGTAGCCTGCTTGCAATATCTTGAAGGCAGTGCTTTTTGTTGCAAAATGACCTCCACAAGGCCCATCATGACAGGTTAGGAGGATGTCAAAGACCTCCTCCTCCCTAACACATCTTCTCAATATTCGACCTAAGCCAAGTTTGAAGAGATTGCCCCTAATCTAGGTGAAAGGGGCGTTTTTCCTTACTATCTTGCTCTTCTCTTTTGAGGAGAGGTGTGGTGGGAATTGTGTTGAAACCAAGTATTTTGCTATATCAACAAACCATGGAGAGAGTACTGAGATAGCAAACAGATGTTCATATGGCATTTGGTCATCCACCATTATTTCTTCACCTACAGGCAAATTTATTCTAGACAAAAAGTCAGCAACAACATTTTCTTTACCAGGCTTATCAATAATGGTCAAATCAAACTGCTGTAGTAAAAATAACCATCACTCATAGCCATCCACATACTTACCCACCTGGCTTTGCTATGACCTTTTACTATCGTTCGACTGTCACGCTCTTTCCACGAAGGCTTATAATCTAATGGACGGGGGTGAAACTAATCCCAGAGATCCCAATACGGAGATGCTTATCATTTCATGGACGCCAATTTATCCTCTAATGGATTTCTCTAATCAGATTTGGGCCCAGTGGTCTTATTTCCCCTTGCTGCTAGTAACATGAAGCAAGGGTCATACTTCCAAGGTTTCTAGCCTTGACAATAACAACCAATCTAAGGTTCCACCCTACTCCCTCACCCACCACCCCTTTGGTCTTTTTCCTTCCCCCCAACCCCTTTCCTTTTTCTAATTACCACTCCCTAAACCATCATTAATGTAAGCATCACAATGTCAAATATCGAGGAGGAAACTACCTTCATGGTGTGCTTGTGACGACATCGATTTCACAACCATTAGTACGAGCCTTATATTTACAACCATACTAGATTCATCACTAACTACTACCATTGCATAACACCTTGTTCGAGCGTTTTTGTCAAGAGAATGGATTGATTCAATTTTCAGCGTATTTAGATAAATAATATGCTTTCATATTTCTGTACACGGCTTAATGAAGTAAACATGCGTATGTATGCGATTGTTATACAGACAACTAGCGTATATCTATTTAACTAAATTTTCATTTAATTCATCATCTATTTAACTTGAACCAATGTGTCAGTACTTCATTAGGCACTAATTAAACTGTAACCATGTGCAGTGAGAACATAATAAACCATCACACATAAGCAACACATAAACACACATGAACACCAAGAATTTTAGGTGGAAACCCAGTGTGGGAAAAAACCACCGTTGTTGTCGTCTCTGTCTTCATCTTTTATTATAATGAAAAAAATCTTAAAATCTTGTACTGGCATAGACTCATACCAGTATGTAGGCACCCATGTGCAAAAGGCCACAAGCTTATCTCATTCTCCACCACCCACTGGAAGGGAGCTCCAACCCCCTGATCTCATTTACTGACACCAACAAGAAGGGAGCTCCAACCCCCTGATCTTGTTTATTGTCACCCACCAGAAGGGAGATCCATTCCCCTGATCAGATTTACCAACTACCACTCGAAGGAAGCTTTGACTTCCTCACTGAGGGCTCCAACCCTCAACACCTCCGTGGACCAAGTTTCATATTATTTCATATTGGATCCACCTGAACCAAAACTTCCAATCTGTAGGCCACATTTCATCAAATTTTCAGACTGGACCCACTACCATCATTTAAGCCCAATATCAAATAAAAAACTGAAACCCATCACTGTATCAAATCACGGAACCAACTTAATCATCAAATCATTGAATAAACTAATTACTGAATCTCAAATAACCAAAGCAACTAGATCATCTCAAATCAATGTATACCCTTCATCAGCATGTCATAACACTTATTGCTCATCACAAAAACCAGATTTTGTCATTGCAAACCCTAGTCAATATTATGTCGAAATATATAAGCTACTATTATGAGACATACCCGCATATATATGCATTTTCTCTTCAAATAACCCACGTACAGATCTCAAAACACTGAACCCTGAAACTGATCACTGCACTACTGAAATCAATCACTAAAACACATACTGACCTTGTCACAGATCTCTAAACCAAATACAGATCATCTCATAGCAGCATCATTACTATTCAACATTTTATAACATAATCATTTCAACTTCAACAACCACTGCCAAACAAAGATCATCATGAAAAACTTCATCGACAAACAATAGTAAACATAACAAGACTAATCATACATCATAATTAAAAAAACCCTAGCATATGTACGTGACCCTTATAAGACACTTTTGTGTATGTACACACCTTTTAAGAAGTATAACCGCGTATAGATCTGTCCATAATTCATAATTGGTACGTGACTAACCAAAAACAAATATGCATATCTACCTGATATTTTTGAAGAAAACCTATGTAATTTAACTATTGAATCATACCTTTGTTGCATAACAAAACACTAGTCAAACCCAAATATCGGCATACACTTTAAAAGACACATATCATAACATCATCATCCCATAAGCAGATTATTCAATGTGTAGTCATTTTAGATCTATAAGATCTAATCCATCATCACACTCCCAGGTGCACACTTATTTCAGATCAAATAACTCATCAACAAACCATATCATGCACACTCAAAACACTTTGATCTCCATATCCTTATATATTTTAGGTCTTAGCCAATACCTTAGGCCAATTTGATAGTTATGTTGATGGTATTCTTTAACGAGATCAAATATCCATTGTCACACTCATTACTATGCGTCAATACCATGGTAGAGACCCCTAGTATTTATAATACCATGGTGCGGAAACTATATGCAACTTTGCTTCACCATACCTATGTATATACATGACTTTGCTTCACAGAACCTGCGTATACATCCTAAGACTTCATCTTTATCATTCCTTGGTCTCTGAACTAATATTCCTTTGTTCAATCTTTTTGTCACATTTGTACTAGCCTAAATATTCATCCTACTACCATCATGTTGACATATTTATTAAGTAGGTTGCATCAAGGACAACACATTTGTTATAATGCCAACAATCTCCCCCTTTGGACTTGATTGCAACCACTTTGGTGTTTGGTCACCACCACCTGTAGATCCCTGTAAACACATTTGTAGATATACCAAGTTTCTCTCCCAATTAACCAAGCATTTCCAAGTCATCAAGCTTCTCTCCCCCTTTGACATTAAGGGCAAAGGGATAACCAATGCTAAATGAAGGCTTCTCCCCCTTTGTAGACATGATCGTTGTAGATTTGATCTAGTGAGAATGAACTTTGAACACTGACTATGCTCCCCCTGAGCACATGCTGAATTTTTTGAAGATAAAAGAAGTACATGATTTTATTACTCAACTAGACATGACCTTTCCTAACACCAGTGACTCATGCTTACATTGATCACCCAACTCAAAGGGGTTACATATTTGATCCAACATTACATCATATGCCCAAAATGATGGGATTACATGACTTGATCACAATAGTCCATACATGACTGAATTTTACAATGATTTATAACAAAGGTCTTTACATGACCTTTACACTAAGAGACATATATGGCATTTCTACCTAAAACCAAAGACCTCCATAGTAAGGTAACAAGACAAAGATAGTCTTCAACAACCATCATATACTATGTAGGATCTGCGTCTGTTGACGGTGCTGGATCCCTCAACATGTAAGGGGATATCCCCGGTAAGAAGTCCCAATTAGACCTCACACCATTTGGTGTAGGAGTCCCAACAGTGGGTTGTAAAGCAATGCCTTGAACGTGATGTTACACAGAGGCAAGTAAGATAACTCTGTCAGTATCTAGGGTGTGACCACTGCAATGAGTCAAGGAAGGTGCATGAGAGGTTCTAACATAGGTGGGTTGAGATGAGTGTGTAGTCAGTTGGGAAGGGAACACACGAGCGAAGATACATCACAAGCTGGAAAGCAAGTTAGATGGCAATGCAAAGTGATGATTAAAGAAACATCACATCTACAACAAGATTCATATAATTTCATACAAAGTTGTTCATACACAACTACATAAGTTAAACAACATACATTTCTACAACAACTAAAACAGTCCAACTATAATAACAACATATGCATGAAAACGTGTTGGCTCTTATTATATAAAAAAGTGCAAGTTCCAATCATACAATACATCCATGTAAACCCACTAGCCCCAACAGTGGAACATTACAGCCACATCTGCCTATCCATCCAAAGAGATGAACTAGATCCGTGCAGTGGAGAAGCCAAGGCGCGTTACAATACTGTACAAGCTCTCTCCAAGATAGTCTTATCAGAAGCTTGGCTGACCAAAAGCCCTTACAGTGAGTTATGAGGGACTATTTATAGAAAAGGGTGGGGTAGCCCTTGACATTCCCCTTTCTGACCATTCAACTACCCTTATGACTGTTCACCTACTCTATGACTATTACATCCACTATTAACACTTGACTTACACTTGACATGACTCAACATTACAATGCACATGTACTAATGTGAGACAACATGGTTTGAGCAAGACATGCAAGACATCACTGACACTTGGTCCATTATGACGAGACCAACTCTTTGGCATGCTTGTGATGGTGAAGGTGGTGATCTTATGCCAAGCTTGGTCATCCGTGATGGTGTGCATGCACCTCATGTTGATATCTTGCTGAAGCGAACTCTTGCCTTCGTTGCAACTGGTGTATTGGTTTGGCTCCTTCATCCAACTCGTCTACTAACATTCACATGGTCTTCTTGGGTGTGGCTGAACCAAAAACACTCTGATGCCTAGTGTCCGTGCTAATCTTTAATTGTGTGCTGGTGGTCATGCGCATCAACTTGTCGAAGTACATGTTCAACTCTAGTTGGACTTGCTTCTTGTATTCGCCTTGGTGAGTGTGCTTAATGGGTTTGATCGCATGCATGCGCACAATGACATGCATGCTACTGAATCCCTTGCATTTGATCGACAACACTCCTCACCATGTCTGCTCTATGCCAGTTGCTGGGATAGATATATAACTTGTACAGGTGCAATTTCATCCACGAGTGCATGTTGCGCCCGCTGTTGTTCCTGTTCCTGTTGCAACTCATTCGTCTGTCTATGCAACTTCATGTTCTTCCTTGAGTTGCTGCTTTAGCACATGCAACTCCTTCTTTTTTTCTCTGTCTTCGTGTGATCTTCATGTTGTGTTGTCACCTCATAGCCTGAGTCTCCAAAGTTTCTTTCATTATTATTGGATCTGCTTGAGCTAGCAACTTTGTTTCGCCTCTATGTTGTCAACAAACTTCCTCTTGCATTCGTTGCATTCGGTATGATTCCTTCAGTTGTTTTTCATGATGTTTTTCGCTATGATACTGTTGTTGTCATATCTTGATGTCCTCGTCTATGAACAACTTGATATCTTCATGAGTAGGCAAGCTCATAGACATTTGATCGACTACATCTCTAGGTGTGCTCTAAATAGTGTCCTCGACTCTGCTCTCTTGGAAACCATTGTACTTGCACTACTGAGAGACTGATGAACATTTTCTATACCTGGATACATGGAAACACTCATGACAAGAAACCTGTCGGTCGAAAACCAAAATGAACTTGAGAACTGACTTGCAACATACTTGTGTCACCGATCATGAAGGTTGCGAAATTTCGGTAGGGATGTCAGGAGATTGAGTGCCAAGACTATGCAAGAAACATTTTGGGTTACTGGGAGACTGACTAACTATTGGAACTACGCAGTACATAGTCCAGTTTGGCTGTTGGCTGCTAGAATTGTGCAATGTGCAATCTCAACTGGAAATGGTTGCAGGGTCAGTGACTGCATTGCACAATTTTCTAGGCCAGCAGTCACTGTCCCTCAGAAATGTGCAAAACAGTCATGGAGGATAGTCACTGGGTAGAAATTCACACTTCCTAAGAGGAAGACAGAGCCTTCCCTCTCAGGATTACCCAATGCTGTCTTAGTGAGGCTCTTGGTGAGGTAGAGTCTGGGCCAAGGCCGCCCAGACTCACTGACGTGCAACTAAAAACAAATGTGACATTGAATGCATGGTGACACTAAGTGATAGCATAAGTGATTGAAAGTGCATGCAAACATGAATGAAAGATTAAGTAAAAAAATCAACATGCATGTGGGTGAAGTGATTCGCCAAATCGGTGACCGTTTGTGAAAAGCAATTTCATGCGTGCGACAACAGTGAGATAGCAACGAAAACTAAAATAGTGCTATGACAATCTAGTATACATGTAAATGACAACAAGAGCTCACTGAAATCAAGAAAATAGTACTCACACAAGTGAAAACATAAAAAGCGACAGAAATGCGACACAAGGCATGGGAAGCGGGCTTACCCCAAAATAGCTGAGCTGAATGTGCCGACTGCTCCTAGATGCGATGTGGGATATCAGAGCTACAAGGTTGATGTGAGGAATGAGCTCTACAACGTCCAGTTGATGCATTTTGATAACATAAAGGTTGTGACGCGAATGCCACAAATCTAGGGAAAATGACACTTGGTGAGATGTTTCTGAAAGGATCCTTGCATGTAAGTTTTTTTTTCTTGGTCTTGGAGGGAACAAGTCAACTCAGTTGCACATGCAAGAGGTTGTTTTACTGTTTGAAGGAAATGCGCATTTTTGGCTGGGAGTTGGGCTGATTGCCCAAGATATTTGCGTAATTTCTGGGCAGAGCATATGATTGCTACCAATATTTGTGCAAATTCTGGGCTAAGCAGCCATGCTGGGGGAAAATTGCGCAATTTTCACTGTGAGTGTTGACTGCCAGAATTGCACAATTCTAGAGCCCAGTAGGCTGCCAGTGAGGATTGGGCAATTTCTGGAGGGAAGGTTAGTTGCCCTCCAAAATTGTGTAATTTCTTGGGGGAGCTGCTCAGCCTGCAGCTGGACCAAGTCCAGGTGATCAGCATGCGACAGGAATGCATCGAGCTGTGATTGGCAGCCTGCCTTTGTGCAAAAAAAACAATGAAGCTTGTGAACTTGATGAAGCAGGGCAAGCTATTGTGAAGGTTGGAAGGGAGGCTCCAAAAAGAAGCTAAGGAAAAGTTTTGGAGTGTGGTTGTAGCCACTACAACAAGACCATAGATATCAGCAACAACAACTCATCATCAATATGCAAGATAAGACAATGTAGCTTCAATATCATCAACATGTGACCAAGTATGCAGCATCAACAACATAAGTGAGAACCAAGCATATCTTTATAAAGCAATATAGGGCAGGGTAACATCATTCTTCAACATCATCAAAATATGCCATGTTTCCAAGTATCATCTCACAGATGTAGCAGTAGTATACTGATAACCATGTCTTTGTGAAACTTGCAGCAACATCATTTTCTTGGCCCATAATATTCATACAAGAAGAATTATCACATCAAAAACTATTTCATGAATATGCAATTCAAGTAGTCACCCATAAGATCCATTTCTACAATATATATGAACTCATCATCATTATTGACCAATCATAAGATTGTGAATTCAACCCATATCCTTGATCTCATATCAACAAGATCAACATTCTCTTTTCATGTCATATGTATCGTCATAAACATGCATAACAAATTTGATCAACATCATCCATATTTCACCATAAGAAACTTACGCAAAATGGCAACAACACATGCAGTTATCATTCAAAACATCATCAATCATGTGTGTCATCAACAACATTAGCAATATACTTATCATGAACACCATTATTCAATAAGGAATACTAAATAAATCATAATGCCAATAAAGCATTATTAGAAGATGTTGATGGTGCTAGACCCGCCAACATTCACAAGATCTCCCCGGTATGAAGTCCCAACTAGACCTAAAACCGTTTGTTGTAGGAGTCCCATCTGGTATGATGGCCTGGTTGTCATTATCTTAAAGACATGCCTTAGCTCTTGCTTGTCAGCACATGAGATTGGTTCACTTAGTCTTCGAAAAGCGAGGTTCATGTGCCTGGTGAGTACTTAGTGTAACTTGTATCTAAGTTTTTTCACTGCAGAGGGAGAGGGTGAGAGTGAGTCTCAAGTCAAGAGGGAATAGTCCCAACTCAAGTAGAGACACACAACACAACAAGATTTGCGCAGCTTCTGGCAAAGTAGTCCACACAGATGCAATAGTCACAAACACAAAATGAACATATAGCATGTACAACAGCCAACGCAGTAGTCCACACGTGCGACAAACATTATAACACGTTTACAAGAATGAGTTTGTCTAGTGTCCAATAGAGTAGTCCACACGGGTGAGACAACGATAACAACTGATACAACAAATTTCCAACAGTGTATGCACTAAAACAACCGAAATAGTTCAACTATCTTAGTACAAGTTAAAACAACATGCATTACAAGCGTTCAAAGAATAGTCTTACAAATGAATACAATACATGTGTGAAAACATGTTGCCTTGTTAATAAGCTTTTGAATTAAGCGAAAGTTCGAAGTCACATCCATACACCATACATCACTAACCCCAGTAGCGTGGCGTTGGAGTCATTTCTCGCTCCTTAAAGAAAAGACTATAGACTCTTGAGGCTATTTGGGAGGAGCCAAGGTGAAAAGTCCTTTGCATGTACAAATGAGGGGTATATATAGCCAAGGGTGAACTTGACCCTTGTTACTCTTCGACTTCCCTCATGACTGTTTGACTTACATGACTCTTCAAATTCATATCTGGGTCTCTTGGACTTCCACGTTACATTACATTCATTACAACACGTATGGCCCATAGTAGTGATGTGGCTGAGTCAAATCATGACATGACTTGACATGACACTGCTGGTATGTACATGCTGATGGTGGTGTCCATGTCGAGTTGTTGTGTTGTTGAGTAATGAGTGTGCTCTTGGTGTATCATAGCTTCACCTACGCGTGAAAAGGTGTGTAGAGACTTCGATGGTCTTGGTGTTCGCTTGATGTTACATGTGCATGTGTCCCCTTCACTCGAAACTTGGTATACTTCATGTGTTCATCCATCTGGGAACAAGTCTCCTAACATGCGCTCCTTTTTCATCCCGTTAGTCATCGTGCCATGTCTCATTCATGTACCTGTTTCTACAATCACTCATGATGAGATGACATTAAATCCAAAAATCCCCTAGTCTACCATGATGCATCATCTTTCATTTTTGGGTGCAGGTGATCGGGAGAGAGGACAAGGCTCTAAAACTGCACATAGCACATTTCAAGCCGGGTGTTATGAAACCATCTCACAAAAAGATAGAAAATATAGACCAACGACTTCAAAATAAACCTCTTCGAGGGGGAAACCTCCTTTACATTACACAAATGAACAATTCATGGATGATACAAATGACAAGACCTCCTTTCAATATGTAGGAGTCTAAGGGGTCCCAATAAAATCATAGCCTACATAACAATAATATTGTAGGGGCACAACAATAACAATAGTGGGCTTCTATGGGGCACAATAATAACAACATGGGGACTATATGGGCACAATAATACAATAAGGGGCTTGCACTAATAAGAATAAGGGGTTACACTAGCAGTATAGAAACCTAACATGCCTCTCCTTCAAAAGGTGTTGTCCTCAATGCTTGAGTAGTTCTAGATGCTTCTGTATAAAATCTTCAGTGGGTAAGTTCTTCCACTTGATGAGATACTCTGAAATTGATAAATTTCATCGCTGTCAATTTCTTGTTTCTGTGAATGCTTCAGGTTTCATTATGATTTCTCCTTCCTCGTCAAGTTTTGGAAATATTATTTTAACTAGGATCTTCTACAACTTTTGAATGAGTGGCCACACTTCTTTATCATTCTTCCATTCATCCCTTGCTTCGTTTATCCAATCTGGTTGGATAATAAAAATGGCACAACATAATGCTTCCACATCCTCATCCTTTCTTGAGAGTGCATCTGCAACAACATTTGTTATGCTCTTAACCTGCAAATGATACCCAAATACAGAATATGCAAAGAAAATATACCCAGAACACAGAATAGCAATGATTTTATTATTCAGAGAGTAATGTTCACTTGCCTCTTCGAGGGGGCAACCTCCAATAGAGCAGATCTC